>PVIC010020960.1:0-29015 GCA_004025085.1 Thryonomys swinderianus | reverse complement strand
TACCCACCAGACTATCCCTCTGTCCTCTCCTGAGCTTCTGGGAACTTCGCAAACGTCCCTCTTCCGGGAAGCCTCTGCCCTGGCCCTGGCCCTGGCCTTGTCCCATTCACTCCAACTCACCCCTTAGAGCAAAGGCGGACAACCTCTGGCTCCTCACAGCCTGATGGCTGGCCTGCCCCCAACTCAGAGGGCAGGAGCGGCCAGGGCCAATACCTCTGCTTCAGGCACAGTCCCCACCTCCGCGCTTCCCCGCCCGCCCAACGGGGAGACCTCCGGTCCTCCACTCTCTCCCCCTGGGCTGCGAGCCCGTCTTTTCACGCTGCCTGCGCGATGCGCGCCCAGGCCAGCTGACCAGAGTTCAGAACAGCAGGGCCTGCGGGTGCTGGGAGCCTCTCACCTCACCAGCATTGCTTCTGCAACGATTTTTTACGATTGTTTCTGCATTTTTCTTTTGCCTGCGACTTCTAAGGAGCGCCGGAGCTGAGCAGGAATTTGAGAAACCGGAAGATCTACTGCCCTTACCAGACCCGCCTTCAGATCTAGCTCCGCCCCGCCCCTTCCCCAATGCCGACCACGGCTCCAGCTCCCCGCAGCCCAAACCAGTTCCTAACCGAGGCTGCCCCGCCTTCTCACCTAAGCCCCGCCTCTACACCCGCCTCTGCCGTACGCCCCACCCCTCACCCAGGCTGTTGTGCGCATGCTCTCTTGGGGGTTCGGCCGTTTCCCTGGAGTCTTGAACTGGAAACCCGCCTTCTCTTGGGCCATGTCGCGATCTTGTCAACTTAAGGAACCAAACAGGTAAAATTTTCGCAGCCCGTGGTACCCGGGGCAGCCCTAGCCCGGCCTTGATCGTAGCGGGAGCCGCCGAGGCCTTTTAGCTGGGACTGAGCCAGGCTCAGGCGCTCATCCCCAGCGCAGCAGGCGGACCTTTGCACCTTTTGAGCCCGGGGTGGCAGCTTCCAAGGGAGCCTGGGGCCGACACTTACATAACCTCTCCGAGCCTGGACGTCAGTGATTCTGCTCTCGCCCGCCGGCATGTCCATGAGAAAAGCATTTCGATGATGACTATTCCAAGGGCCAACCCACAGTGGACAGATAGGTATTCACACTGTTTCTCCTGCTGGCCCCTCTGGTCAGTTCTGCGCTGTCCCTGTGAAAGTCACCCAGCTGGGGTCATTCCTATGTTATGCTGGCCTGTTTCCTTTTTTGGACAGGGCTTTGTGCCCACTGTGTGAGCTGAGTTGTGACTCTTTTAAGACTATTTGGTCACTTTTGAAACCTCACTTAGTGAGACCAAACAACGACAACAAATAGCCAACGTATGCTGAGTTTGCATTATGCACAGTAAAACATCTGCTGGGTGATGGGAACACTCAGGATGGTAGGTGCCACTCCTGTGAGAGTTGATCGCCTCCTCTCCGTACACGTGAAGCATGTACACAGACGAAGACAGAAGAACAAGTCACTCCAGTCGCTTTGGAAACCATGCTGGCTGATGGATACTTCTGCTCTGAGCAATACAGGCTCTACAGAATCATTAGTAAAACCAAGGCGTTTGTATTCTAGACCTGCCATGAGACATGGTGCCACGGACTAGCTGGCTTAAAATCACAGACGTGTATTCTCTCATGGTGTGAAGGCTAGGTCTGAAATTAAGGTTTTGCCAGGGGTGCCATTCCCTCTGAACTCTAGTGGAGGACGCTTCCTGCCTCTTCCTCCCCCTGATGACTCTGAGTCCCAGGGTTTGTGGCAACATCACTAATTCATTCCTGCCTTGGTCTCCACAGGCCTTCTTTCCACATATGTGTCTTCTGTGTTCTCTCCTCTTCCCCTAAGTCACTGATGTGAGGCTCACCCTTGACCCAGATTGCCATTGCTTCATGATCCTTCTCTGGCTATATCCACAGAGATCCTGTTTCTGAACAAAGTCCCTTTTGGAGCTTGTTGGTGCATATGAGATTGGAGAAAGCACTGCTCAAAACCTGTTACCCAAACCAGCACAAAATACATCTGTTAAGAGGACCTAAACAAATCCAAATGGAAAGAGCATTACCCCCGACTATCAATCTAAGCACGTGCCTGTAATCAAGGTAGCTCTGCATGTGTATTCCCCTGGGCCACAGCCTCAGCAGCACCATCACCTGGGTGTTTGATAAAATGCCAACCCCAGGTCCCCCCACACACCTCAGGTTCCAGCGTCACATGTAGGATTAGCTCAGCATTCTATTGTAAATAGTTCTCGGGCCTTCTTGAGTCTAGGAACCACCGTCATAAGACCTAATGTTTGGTAAGGATGTAAAGCCCAGGTTAGGAAAAAGTGAGCTAATCTGGGGACGTTTTCAACAAACCTGTCTTGTCTGGACACAGTTTTAGGTCTCAAAGTTCTGTTATGGATTTCACCTATTGCACTGTTGAAAAAAGCAGTTTACCATATTTCAAATTTAAAATTATATATGAGGTGTGACTAAAAATATGGTTAATATTTAAATTTTTAAAATGTATCGCAGTAAAAGATCTATTACTGTTCATCCTCCTTGCTTGGAACACACTTATCCTATCTTTCTTGCCACTCTCTGAAGCCGTTCTAGAAGTCTCCTTTTCTGAGTGACTCTAGTTGTGCGATTGTATCGCTTCTCGGCCTTTTGGCTAAGATCAAGTGTAGTTGTGCGATTGTGGCTATTGTAATATACGTAATCAACTCAAGACATTTACTTTTTGTGGTCATTTTGGCTTTTGGGGAAGTAGCATGATGCCAGATCTGCTGAGTGAGGTGGATGAAGACGCACCACAGTGTTTTTATAACCCTGCCTTTCTGTTGGATGTCACTCAGCAGCAGCAGTCACTGTACTTTTTATCACACTTCATAAAGATACTCATGAAAGAAGACTTCTAGAATTGCTTCAGAAGGTGGCAGGAATGAGAGAACAAATGCATTTGAAGAGGGAGTGAGTATATTGAGGAGGTCTCTTAGTTACGTAGTTTTCTTGTTGCTGAGACAAAATACTGGACACCCAGATTGAAGGAGGGAAAGTTTACTTTGGCTCAGAGTTTGCAGAGGCTTCAGTTTATAGTTGGCTAGCTCCAAGGCAGGGTGGCACAGCAGAGGGGCATCACAGAGGAGAAACAGTTCATGGAGAGCATAAGACAGCAAAGTAGCAAAAAGGCAGCAGCCTTCTTTCTGTCCTTTATTCTCTATCCAGGCCACACACCCCTGGGGTGGGTAGGACACACACCCAAAATGGGTAGGACACACACCCAGGGTGGGTCTTCCCATTATGCACACCCAGAACTATGCCAGACAACAGTGGGCTAGTGTAATCACTCACACTTGATCCCAGTATCACACATAGTCTCGGCATCACAAACCCTAAATCCAGGTTCCTCTGAAAAGCCCCACTTAATACTGGATGAAGTTTTGAGGGGACATCTAGACACAAGTCATAAGAGGGGGATTCTGGTAATTTGTCTTTTACTATAACGACTTCTTAAATTTAAACATTCACCATATATTTTGATCACACTGCGTACTAACCTGTGTGTTTGGTAGTTTTATCAAGAGGACGATATTATTGAAGAGGTATTATTTCTTCCATGCCGTTGACAAATATGCTGAGGCTCAGAAATGCTGAACCCAAAGATACAGTAAAAGCAGAAATCAGGTAGTACGAGGTACTTCCTGCCATAACTCTGGTTACTAAAATGTTTGGTTTGTTTCCATGGTAGAAATAATTTGATAGACGATGCCAAAGCCCGTTTGAAGAAGCTCGATGTTGGTGCCAAATATTCGCATTTGTCACATCACAAATACTCGGTCCTTGTACCGTTGGTGGCTAGAGAAGGAAAGTTCTATCTGCTCTTCACTGTCCGCTCTGAGAAGGTAGGTGACGGGTCTCTCACCGCTGTCACTCACTCAGGACATCTGGAGACCCTGTGACCTTTTTCACTTACTTGCATCTTGAGACCAAAGTTCTCAAATGGACTTTCCAAATGGGGGTGCTGAGGGGTCCAAGAAGCCACAGGGTGATGGAGCATTTCTTGGAGAAGTTTCAGAATGAAGATAAGGATTTAACTTAGCAGTAATTTAGAAAAACGTGTAGACCAGGGCCATTTAACCTTGGTGCTGTGACATTTTCGGCCGGATAACTCCATGCTATAGACCTGTTCTGTGCACAGTGGGATGTTTAGTCTGATCCTTCACCTCCATGCCAGGAGCACCCGTGCACGCACTCTTGTGTGACAACCACAAATGCCTTCAGACATTGCCCGGATGGCACAGGGTAAAATTTCTGCCTCAGGAATAGCGTGGAATTACAAGTGAATAGACTACCCTAAAGCCTGCTGCCTAGATTGATGGCAGTCTCTCTTCTTGCCGGCTATGTGACTTTCTCCTGGTTGTATGCCTTCTCTGTGCTTTCGCCTCCCCTCCCCGTAAAACGAGGTCACTGTACAGTAGCTACTTCATAGGACTGCTGTGAGGAGTCCCTAGGGACACAAAAGTAAAGTAGCTAAAGCAGCCTGATGCCTGGTATGGATCCACACGGCATGTATCTGCTGACTTCACAAGTATCAAATGTGATCTGAAGTTTTAAGGGAAGCGATCTCACTTTGACACTGTACCCAGTTAGGAATGGATTTCTGGCTCACACCTACACCCCATGGTAGAGTCCCCTCTCTTGTTGTCGGGGACACTTCCAAGGAAGACCTGGGGAAGAGATAATTTCAGAGCTACCCAAGTACGAAAAAGAAATGGGGCTGGGTATGGTGGCACAGCCCTATGATCCCAGCACCCTGGGAGGCTGAAGCAAGATGGAAAATTGAAACACAGTTTGGGTAGGTTAGTGACTTAGCAAGACCTGGTGTCAAAATAGTAAATAGATAAATAAATAAATAGGACTGGGGATGTAGTTCAGGGTGAAAGCCCTGGGTTTACTCCTCAGTACAACAACAACAACAACAACAACAACAACAACAAAGGTGGAAGGGAGGGAGGGTGGTAAGAGAGAGGAAGGAAGAAGAGAAGGAAAGAAAGGCAGAAAGGTAAGGAAGGGAGGAAAGAGAAGGGAAGGAAGGGACCATAATTACGTTGTAGTTTAAGCAAAATAATGGAAAAGTATCTTGTTAGGAAAAACGGTGGAGAAATCTGCTGGGCCTGGGAGTGGCCTCCTGTGGCTTCTTTTTGCTTTGGGCCAGGCTGACAACAGCGCCGGGGACCATGGAGGCACAGGTTCTCAAGGCTGGAGTCCAGCTGGGAACCAGGGCCCTAAGGCCCCAGCCCAGCCCATAGCACACACAAAGCCCTGGAACACAATTTGTGATTCTTCAAATAGTAGTACAGGGAATCTAGGTAGCACCAGACCCTCAAGCAAGGGGCCTCTGTTTCACCCAGAGTGACTTTGCCTGCTGATGATTAAGATGACTCTGAAGATAGAGAGGTGAATCTACTTGAATTCGACTGGGGCCAGCTCTGGGGCTTTGGTGCAGCCACCCAGCAACAGAAGCTGACCAGAGATTTTGTCCTCAAGGAAGGGAAGGGGCACCGAGTCACCAGTCCACCCTACTTGGATTGCTGCTCCCCCATATTTTAGTGGTTGTTTTGAGACAGAGTCCTCCGTGGTCCCTTTGAATGTGTTAGGTAAGCCCAGGCTAGGCTCAAACTTGTGATCTTCCTACCTCAGCCTCCAGAGGCTTCTGGTGTTCATCGCTGTACTCGGCTGGGCGCAAAATTCTTATCTGCACAAACGTCCTCTCCAGAGTGGGCCCAGAAACCAGTGCACTTGTCAGGAGCCTGGGAGACCGTGGGGAGCCATGGAGCCTCGCACACCCGTTAGCGGCAGGCACACCGGTGTTGGCTGATTCCCTCACTCTCCATTTCTGCCTTGTCTGGCTCCACCTTACTTTAGGGTCTCCTAGGTCCTGGAGCCCTGGGGCCGGCAGAGAGCCCCTTCCTCGTCGCACACCCAGGCCCAGACCTGCACACTGCTCTCAGGAGCCCCTGCTCTGCTGCTGCTGTCTCCCCTATGCCTACACCTTCCTCTGGCTCTTCTCCCCTTGTCTGCCCTCTCTGCTCTTTACCTCCTGCTCTGATCTCTGAGGCTTGAAATAGGAAAAGGAAAATTCAAAAGCAAAACACAGATTGAAGTTTTAGATACTCAGACCACAACTTCTGTCAGATTCTGAGAAGCCCAGGTTTACTGAATGGCATCAGTGCATCCGTGTGTGATCACATCTCTCTGGGAAGCTGAGACGGGAGAATGTCAAGTTCAAGCTAAACTTAGCACCTTAGGAAGACTCTGTCTTAAAATAAAAAAATTAAAACAAAAGAAAGGGCTAGGGATGTAGCTTAATGCAAAGGCCCTGGTTTTAATCTCATAATTATATACAGAAGAAATAAAATTTATAGCTTCTGCACTTAGAGTGTTTATTACACTGACAGTTTGTGAAGATTTGGATTTAGTGATGCATCTTTTTTTTTTTTTTTTTTTTTTTTGAAACAGAGTCTTGCTTTGTAGTTCAGGCTGGCCCTGAACTCACTATGTAGCCCAGGTAAGCCTTGAACTCAGCAGTCCTTCTGCCAGTGCCTCCCGAGTGCTGGGATTACAGGCATGAACTACCATGCCCAGCACTGTGGTATGTGGTACTGATTGCTGGTGGGGGTGAGTCACCATACCTGGTATTGTTGTATGTGGTTACTGGGATCAAACTGAGGACCTTGCACTTGTTAGGCAGGCATTGGAACCATTAAGCTAAATCTCCAGCCGCAAAGCATCTTTCTTTCTTTCTTTCTTTCTTTCTTTCTTTCTTTCTTTCTTTCTTTCTTTCTTTCTTTCTTTCTTTCTTTCTTTCTTTCTTTCTTTCTTTCTTTCTTTCTTTCTTTCTTTCTTTCTTTTTCTCTCTCCCTCCCTCCCTCTCTCCTTCCTTCCTTCCTTCTCTCTTCCTCTCTCCTTTCTTTCTCTCTCTCTCTTTCTTTCTTTCTTTCTTTCCTTCTTTTCTTCTCTCTCTCTATCTCTCTCCCTCTCCCTCTCTCTCTCTCTTTCTTTCTACCAAAACAGTATAACATTTCCTCAAGAGTAGCATTTCCCAAATGCAAAGTGGTCTTTATTTCTTATTAATTGGAATAGGTGTATGTTGGCCTTGAACTCACTAAGTAGTCCTGGCTGGCCTCAAATTCACAGTGATCCTCCTGCCTCAGCCTCCCAAGTGCTGGGAATACAGACATGCACAAACGTGCCCAGCTTTCAACATGCATTTTAAATTAGGTCCTTTTCTTTAAAAAATGAATAATGGAGATGATATAGCCAGATTATATTTGCTATGAACTCACCAAACCTTGTTGGTGTATTAATGGACTTTAGGAGTGTGATAAATTTTAATTTGGGTAACAACATCATTTTATCAGTCTAAATGTTGTAATATAAAGTTTCACCTTTGCATTTAGAATGGTTATTGATTTTTATAGAAGCCCATATTACCACTGCCTTGGAATTGAATGGGCTAACAATAAAATACTTTACAAGTGACATTAACAGTAAGCTATTTCTTTCTCTTTCTTTCTTTTTTTTTTTTTTCCCTCAGTCCTGGGGATTGGACTCAGGGATTCACTATAGTCCCAAGACCATTTTTCTCTGCCTTCTTAAAAAAACTGAGACAGAATCTCACTAGGCTCCTTAAGTTAATCCATCTGGACTCGAACTTGCAATTCTCCTGCCTCATTACAGGCATGTACCATGATGCCTAAGTATCAGGTCTATTTCTTACTCATTCTGAGAGCCACATTTGTAATGCTGGAGTGTTCAAGACCTAGAAAATATCTTTCACTCTTCCATGCCCTGCTTTCTTAGCACCAATGGTATGAGAAGGTATCTATGGTAGCCATTCCTGCCTGCTCCTGATTTTTCAGCAGAGAGGAACCTTGAGATTTTAGTTTTTAAAATCTGATCTAGTGCTGGGGGTATAAAGCACTTTCCTGATATGCATAAGGCTCTGGGTTAATTCCCACTACTGTAAAGACAGAACACAACAAAAAATCCTTTGTCCAAGTGGGTTTTTTTAAACTCTACAATGTTGAAAAAATTATTTTAACATTATCTTAATGTTTTCAAACTGTAGTAACAAAATGCCTTACACAGCTGGGCATGGTGGCTCATGCCTGTAACCCCAGCACTCAGGAGGCAGAGACAGGAGGATTGCTGAGTTCGAGGCTTGCCTGGGCTACATGGTGAGCTCAGGGCCAGCCTGAACTACAAAGCGAGACTCTGACTAAAAAAAAAAAAAAAAAAAAAACTTACACAGGATGGCTTATAAATAACAAATGTATTTCTCATAGTTCTGGAGGCTGAAAAGTCCAAGAGCAGCCCATCCAGAGATTCAGGGTCTGCTGAAATCTTCCTTCCTCATTCATCGATGGCCATTTTTCACTGTGTCCTCACAAGGTGTAAGGGGTGAAAGGTCTCTTGGTTCTCTTTTATTAGGGCAGTGGTGAGGGTTCTGTCCTATGACCTAGCCAACCCCTGTTATGTTTTGTATCTAGAGGTCCTCCCAAAGCCTTCTGCACTCATAGGTGGGGCTTTATGAGCTGCTGGATCAAGGAGACATTGTTCGGGGATTAAGGGTATAAGGTACTTAATGAGTCCATTGATTGGTTTAGCATAGGTCTGGGTGTGGGTAATGGGAAGGCCCACCCTGGGTGTGGGTGGCACCACCCAAAAAGTTTGCACACTGGAAAAGATAAAAGGGAAAGGGAGGCCTGCCCCACTGCTTCCTGCATGCTCAACTAGGGACTATTTGCCCTCTAGCTCTGCTTTAGAGCTACCTATGAACTGAAACTTCTATAAACTGTTAACTAAAGATAAACCTTTCTTTCTCTGACTTGTGGGTGTAGGGTATTTTGTCTCAGAACAAGGAAAATAACTAAGACAAGCCCAAAGACTCCACCTCTTAAAATCATCCCTTTGAGGAGTGTGGATTGCAACATATAAATTTGGGGCCTACACATTGCAAGATCCAGGAGTCTTGCTGAGCCAAAGTCTCCTGGATAATTAAGTGGAAAGAACAATGCACACTGCTTAGGGTGGGCATGAAAGAAATCAGGGTCAGTTTGCTAAGAAGTTAGGTGCTGGAGAAGAAAGAAGAATGGAGAGATTGTGCCATTCTACATCTGCTCAGGATAGGCAACAAGAGAAATCAGGGATGAGACAGGAATGAGAAAAGGAGAGAGATTTAGGACTCTCCTAATGTCCTCCAGAAGTCAGGAAGAAATGGATTGAGGATATAAGTAGAAAAGAGAAACCCCTGTGGTTTTTTTTTGCAATGCTACATGGAGATGGTGGTACTGGTCAATTCCTTATGATGCCAGTGACTGTGTCTGTGTGGTTTAGTATGCCCTTAATAAATATATGGGGTGCTGGTTAAGAATGGAAGTTTTAGGCTTTGGGAAATTAGCTCAGTGGTTCTGGTGTCTGCCTCGCAAGTGTAAGGTCCTGAGTTCAGTCCCCAATATCACACATACCACAGTGCTGGGTATCCCAGCTCTCGGGAGGCAGAGGCAGGAGGATTGCTATGAGTTCAAGGCTTGCCTGGGCTACATGGTGAGCTGAGGGCCAGCCTGAACTACAAAGCATGAGCCTGTCTCAAAAAGAAAAAAGATAATAATGTGAGCTTTAGAATCAAAACCTGATTTATATTCCAATTCACTGTGTGATCTTTGAGAGGCTGTTTAACCTAATTGAGCCCTAGCTCCCTTGTCTGAAAATGGGAATAATGGTAGCATAATAGTAGTTTGTATGTCTCTCTGTGAATGGATGGTAGACAAGTTGTGATATGTATAAACTTTGGAATATTCTTTGGCCATGAAAAGAATGAAGCAGAATCTGGAAGAACCTCCAAAACATTGCTACATGAGAGACACAAAAGGTCACATTTGCAGTATGTGATGTGTCCAACTGAGGGAAGTGCATAGGAACAGGAAGTTGAGGTGGTGGGAATGCTGATGGTCAGCTACTTAGGGGTTACCAGATGTCCTTTGCAGATGATGGAATTTTCTGGAATGAGGCAGCAGAGGTATGAATGAAATGTCATTGAACTGTTCACTTTAAAATGGTTAATGATATATGAATTTCATCTCATAAAATAAAGTACTTGTTAAAAGCATAGATTATAGATCTGTTCTGAGGGCTCAGGAAAAAAAAATCTTTATGAAACAGCACTCCCAGACATGGTAAAACACTCAATAAAAGGCTCAACAAGATGATCTCTTTGAAATAGTGCCATTAATATTATCTTTTATTTTAGGGTTTTTTTTATACCCATCAAAGTCAATTGATTGGTGAATGTATAGAATTTCCTGGAGACATATAGAGAAAAACTAGAAGTGGGGGGAATTCTCAAAGCTTACTTTTAAAAGATAAATCAAGAAAAAACTTTTTCATTTCTTAAAAAGTTTTGCAATGCAAAGGCTTGAACTTAGGGCCTTGCACATGCTAGGCAAGTACTTTACTATTGCACTACATCCTCAGCCTTCTTTTTAAATTTTATTTTGAGACACAGTCTCTCTAGGTTGCCCTGGCTGTAACCAAGCTTGTGATCCTCCTGCCTCAGCCGTCTGAGTAGCAGGGATTACAGGTGTGAGTCACTGTGCTGCATCCCAAATTTATGTCTTGTTTATCACTTGATATGACCATGGTAAGGGCAGTCTCTGACACACAGCAGTAATACAGTAAATATTTGTTGAATGAATAAATGTTTCAAAATTTGTAATTGTACATTATTGCTCTGTTCTCTCAATGTCCAGCTGAGAAGGGCACCTGGAGAAGTTTGCTTCCCTGGAGGGAAGAGAGAACCCACAGACATGGATGATGTGGCCACTGCACTCCGGGAAGCCCAGGAGGAAGTGGGACTGAACCCCCATCAAGTAGAGGTGCTCTGCCGCCTGGTGCCGTCTCTGTTTGAGGTAAGGTTTCCATAGACCCCTATGAGTAATGAATGTGTCTGCCATGCTCAGAATTCCACATTTCTCCAAACATATCCCCATATATACTGTGCATAGAGCCAAGAAACTGGGCCCTTGTGTGGCCCCTGCCATTCAAGAGCTCAGTGGTCATGGGCAAAGGCTTCTTTCACCATCCAGAGATAAGAGGGTGGAACTACATCATCAAGTTTCAAGCTAAGTACTGTGGAACCCTAATGATGCTTCCACTTTACTTCATTAACATTCAATTTACATTTACTTTTTCTCCACTGTATATTTATTTTGAGAATTCAGTTGAAAAAGATAACACATATTCTAGTGCATTATCCCTTTGGAGGGAGCCGCTGCATTACTTTTATCCCAGTGACACTCATTTTTGCCCAGGTCATAGATAAAGCTGCCCCATATCATAGTAGCTAAGCAGGTCCCTGAGATCACTTAGCTAGCTGTTTAACCACGGTTACTATCATAACTGTATTCCTGTGTGAATCAGGATTTCCTTCATGGTATAAGCCAAAACAGAATAAAAAAACTCAAATGAATTCAGGACCTGGTATTGCCAGATCTTAGTTTTCTCTGCCTTCCACCACAGCCTTATTGTTGAACCCAGGGACTTTAAAAAGAGTCAGTGTTGTAAGATGTACCTTGTACAACAGCATGATGTTATTAATGTAAATGCTGTAACAGGAACCTTGAATCACAGTTTTAGACTAGTTGAGATTTATAGAAAATTTTCAAAGACTGTGTGATGAGTTCTTGCATACCCCACATCCAGAGGTCAGCATTTCGCCTCACTGTGATACATTTGCTACAACTAAGCAATCAATGTTAGTACTGCTTATGATTAAGTAGGATTTGTACTCTACTGTCTTTTACTAGCATTTCTAAAGTCTTCTTTCCATTCTGGTTCTCATCTAAGATACTATTTTGCACATGGTTGTCACCCTCCTTAGTTCTCTAGTCCATGACAGTTTCTTTGACTTCAGCTATTCTGATACTGAAAGTTTGGAGGTCCATTGGTCAGGTATTTTATAACATTTCACTCAATTTGTGGTTGTCTGATATTTTTGTCTTGGTCAAACTTAACACCACAGAGAAGTGCCCCCATCACATAATAACAGAGGTAAGTATAAACTTTCTTTTAAAATTTGATGTAAATTTTTATTATAAAATAATAGTTCTGCTGATGCCTAACACCAGAAAACCAGTGGCTTAGATTGTCTTCCATTTGCTTAAAGTCTTGGTAGTAAAAGGTTATTGTTATGGTTTATATCTAAATGTTCCCCCAAAGCCTCATATGCTTATAAGTAGGGGTTTTGGAAGGTGATTGGATCATGGATTAGTCCACTGATGACTTTATAGTTAAATGTATAGTTAATGAGATGAAGCCTGGTTGGAAGAAGTGGGTAACTGGAGGTGTGGCCTAGAAGAGTACATTTCCCTCTTCCCTTGATCTCTCTCTTCTTTCCTCTGCCATTTCATGAGCTCTTCCTTTTCTCCCATTCCCTTCTGCCATGCCCCTTTGCCACATCATCCCACCTTGCAGCCAGCCAAATATAGACTGACTTCTACAAACAGTTAGTCAAATAAACCTTCCCTCTTTAGAGTTGCATTATCTGATATTGTGTTTCAGCAATGAGCAGATAACTAATACAGTTGTGAAGATCGATGATGCTGAGACATCTGTGTTAATTGAGCTTAATTTAAAATACAAAGGTCATCACTCAAGGCAGATTTAGTTTTGTAGAATCTTGTGGCTGCTCAATAAATGCTAACAAAATGTGTGTGAGTGTGTGTGTGTGTGTGTGTGTGTGAGAGAGAGAGAGAGAGAGAGAGAGAGAGAGAGAGAGAGAGAGAGGTGGAATTAGACCAAAAAATATGTAAAATACTTTTCCTATTTTATATCCTAGTGGCAGCTCTTTTCAGTTGATTTTTGCAAATCCCTCAGCACATTTTTGAGATTTATTTTAGAACTTTATGACACATTGAGTTGTAATGGTTAAAAGTTCCCAAGATATGATTACTTCCATTCCCATGAGTTCTGCATGTAAGTGGGTGGAATACAGCAATATTCACAGGTTGTGTCACCTTTTCCCAACTATAACAAAAAACCTGAGATAATCAGCCCAGAAGGAGGAAAGCTTTGTTTGGCTGTTAGTTTGGGAGATCGCAATTCATAGTCCATTGGCCATGTTGTTTTTGGGCCTGTGGTGAGGCAGAACACAATGGTGGGAGTATGCAGTGAAGCAGGCTGCTCATGTTGTAAAAATAGGGAAGTGGAGACAGGAAGAGTGGAAGAGACTGAGCTCCCACAATCCCTTCTGAGAGTACACACAAGTAACCTCACTTCTTCCCATTAAACCCCGCCTCTTAAAAGTTCCAATACTAAATCTTCTGCAAAACAGGTTAGGTAGAACTCTTGGAGACACTGGATTAAGGAAAGACTTTATAAACAAAACCTCTGTAGCATAAGAACTAGCAGAAGAAATCAACAAATGAGATCTCATCCTATTAAAAAGCTTCTTCACAGCAAAAGAAACCACTGGCAGCGTGAAAAGACAACCAACAAATTGGGGCAAAAAATTTGCCAGCTGTTTCTCAGACAAAGGGCTACTATCTAGAATATACAAAGATGTGCTCGCTTCGGCAGCACATATACTAGAATATACAAAGAGCTTAAAAATCAGCTCCCCCAGTTTAAAGACCCAGTTCAAAACTGGGCATCTGAAATGAACACTTTTCAGAGGAAGAAGTAAAAGCAGCTAAGAAACATATGAAGAAATGTCCAAAATCACTACTCAATGGAGAGATGCAGATGAAAACAACACTGAGATTCCATCTCACTCCAAAAAGAATGGCTGCTGTCTTGAAATCAACCAGCAACAAAAGCTGGTGAGACTGTGGGGAGAAAGGAAACCTTCTCCACTGTTGGTGGGAATATAGACTGGTACAGCCACTATGGAGATCAGTGTGAAGAGTCCTCAAAAAACTTGGATTAGAAATCCTATTTGACCCTGCTATTCCCCTCCTATGTATGTATACATGAAAGAATTAAAAAATTCATAAGACAATGACATATGTGCACCCATGTTCATAACAGCTCAGTTTGTGATAGCTAAATCTTGGAAACAACCTAAATGCCCATCAACTGGAGACTGGATAAAGAAGATGTGGTTTGTCTATAAAATGGAATATTACTCTGCCATAAAGATGATGATTTATACTCAAATGTATGTACCTCCAGGACATACTCATAAGTGTAATAAATAGGATACAGATCTGTAAATGTGATATCTTGGTATGAGAAACAGAAGATGTAAATGAGCTCTAGAATATATGGTAGATATTATGAAATAGAAAATATTGAAAGGGAAATTTGGTGGAGGGGTAAATAACAAGGGGAAGAAAAATATAGTGGTGATATAAAAGGAAAACAATGCTTATATATATAGGGGGTAGGTAGTTGTAGGGGTGGGAGAATGGGAAAAATGATAATTAAATTGAGTCATATACTGGTACAAAGTCTCAATATTGTGTGTGATCATGATGTGTATATATAATATAACAATAAAGATTCAAATTAAAAAAAAGTTCCAACCCAATACCACAGTCAACTGGGGGCAAAGCCTTTAACTCATAGACCTTTAAGGGTATCGCTTCTTGGCCTTTTGGCTAAGATCAAGTGTATAGACCTTTAAGGGACATTTCAGATGCAGACTTCTATAGGCCAGATGTCCCTGGAACAGGAGATTTCTAAAATGACCTTAGAATGAATAGAGGATCTAAGAAAGACATATAGTCCTTAAAAATTCTAGGGAAGGTTATTTTGTTTTTTGACCTTTGCTAATTTTTAAAATGTATTACCAAAATCACCACTCAATAATCACAAACACAAATGATCTCATTTGGTGCTTCTTAACCTCAAGTGAGTTTACCCCCAGAAACATTTGATGATGTCTCGAGATGTTTTGGGGTATCACAGCTGGGAGAGCTGCTGTTGACTCTTCCCCCTTCTACTACGTGAACCCTCTCAGGGCAACTGTGACTTCATTTGCCCCACCCTGGGGAACTCTGTGACCTCAGGCTGTCTAACACATGCCAGGCCTGGTAGGACTTTTGGGGATTTACAACCTCAGATTTCCTGCCCTATGGGTGTCTGGTGTCTCTGTTCCCACTGTTCTTTCAATTCTACATATTGACTTTACCATTAATACAGTTAACACTCAGAGCTGTCTCTGTTCTTAAGGTCACCTTAGCAGAGGTGTCCTTCCTCTGAAAATGTCCTGTATGCCTGGTAAAGCTCCCCTAGGTCTTCACCTTACAAGCACCTGCCTTTGGCTCTCTCCACCTTCTTTCTGGGGTTGGGGATAGGAACACCACATTCATCCTGCTTTCTGATGGGAGGATGCACCTCCACTGAGGTCTTACACCTGGACTCAGTCAGCCCAGGCCTCTCTCTAGAGAAGCTAAACAAAACAGTCTGGTACCTAATGGAACCCCAAGTCATTTGCAACTATTTGTGGTACAAATGAAAGTTTCCTCTTATAAACATGTATCTTTATGGAAAACAGTTTATATGAAGATATATGTGTGTGTGTGTGTGTGTAAAGGCACATAATTTATATAAATATAAATAATTTTCTCATAAATAGGCTATAACTAGTATTATGCCACCTTTCTTTTGTAAGAAGCACATCCTTGACTTTACCAAGAGGTCTCTATTGCATACTTTAAGGGCCCCATGGTGTTCTAATATATGATTATAGCCATAATTTGTCTAACTTAAATATCCATCAGTTGGACAGTGATAGTTGGGACTGCTACAAATAATGTTTCTACCTTGCTCAGTAACTTTTCCTGGTAGGAAGAATTAATGGTACAGATGTACTCATACAAATACAATTCCAGCTCAAAAGGATTGTGTTTTTGCAATATCACCACATAGCTACTCCAAATTGTTATGCAATTTATGCTCACAATGGACTATCTTTCTGAGAGTCATCTCCTAGGTGCCACCTTATATAGAACAGACACTGCCCTGCCACATGGAAAATACAAGTTTGCTTCAGAAATAAATTATTTCCCCTTCACTCCTCTCCTTCTGTAATGGATGAGTTTGGTTTAACATCTTATTTTATAGAGAACTGGCAAGATTTTAACATCTCAAACGATTTTACTGCACTTCTGAATTTGTGTATTTTGTTTTCTGTTTTTTTAGGAAAAAAAGTTGATTACCCCAGTGGTGGGTTTTATAGACCACAACTTTCAGGCCCAGCTAAATTCAGATGAAGTGAAAAGTGTGTTCCTTGTGCCTCTGGACTACTTTCTAGATCCACACATCTACTACCCTTATCAATTCACACAAGCTGGCTGTTCTTCCCTCATGCATTGCTTTGAGTACACGTGCCCTGAAGACAGTGTGACTTATTTGATCAGGGGAATAACTGCACAATTTGCTCTAGTGGTTGCCATGATTATTTTGGAAAAGGAGCCTACCTTTAAGGTTGAATGTAATCTCAGTGATCTACTATCATTTTGTGAAAGGCAATTGCTTCTTGGCCATGCTGCAAGCAAGTTATGATTTATGAGAATAAAATCTAGAAGTCCACCCAAAAGGATTCTGTAGGTCATTATGCATTGAACAATGATTATTGCTATTAGAATCTGACAGGTATATTTTTCCTTCAGTCTAAAAGTAAAAATCATATCCCATCTATCATTTGAAAGAACAACAAAGAAAAATATATGGATACTGATGTCTAATTTCACCCACAATATGTTAATATTTTTCTTACATATTATATGCCACATGATAGGCACTTAATAAATACCTTTTATATATTATGACCATGTGATATTTGTCTTGTTTGTTGTTCCTTGTGATAGAAGCTTCTAGCCATCCATCCAAACCTGCCCTCCATGACAGTCAGACCCTTGACATTAAATAGGCCTCTGGGATTGAGTTCTGGCCCACATGGTACAGATGAAGGTGACCCCGTTCAATTTAAGAAGGGAGTCTCCTTCCTTGGAGTCCAAGCCTTCCCTGATGTTTCCATTGGGGATGCCATGCACTTGTTGGTAACTGGTCTGGGCTGTGTGGGTGAGGACAATTCCTGGGGGAAATGGCAGAAACAAAGGATGGTCACACCTTGGGTCTCTTAATGACTCTGGAGCAAAGCAGTCCTTCAACCTGAGGGTTCTTTGGGATCTGTTATAGGAGGGAAGAGTACAATTCTGTCATCCCTCTGCCCCTGTAATGTCGAGTCCCTTTGTCACAATATTCCTCTTACCCTAAGTTATGTACCATGACACTTGAAAATGACTAGATAGAAATTCACCCAAGCTTGAGATGTTGCAGACAGTTAGAATCTGGCATCTCAACTCTGACTCTTACCGTGTTGGTTCTGTGATATACACAGGACACTCTTGCCAGGTGGTCAGGTTTAGCAAGCATCAGCCAAAGAGGTAAGAGCTAATGTTGATGCAAGCCCCAGCTTGAAAGTCAAAAAGATAAACATATACATGGCTTGAGATGTATCACTTCTTGTGTGGGCCTCTGCATAGTCAGCAGGATTTCTATGTTTAATTATGGTGTTAATCATGCTGCACAAAGTCAGAAAGGCCAGTGAGGAAAGCAACAGAACTATATCTCTAGGATGTCCATTTTACATCTTACTAGATTTTAAGAAAGCCAAGTGATCACTTAATACTGCTAGTAGCTGAACATGTGATGTCAATGCGAAACTCGTCAACCTGCCGTGTAAGTGACTATTGCTGCAGAGACTTTGTTTGACAGAGGCAAGTACCTGATGTGCTGCTTTAGACCCATCAGTGTTTAAACAGCACAACTCTGGCTCCAAACATGAAAACAGAAGTTGGGCACTGCCCTCATTAGCATTCCATGACTAGCCCTGTATGAGCAGACCTAAACTGTTTATGAACAATTATGGATGCACTTGCAAATGTGTATTTACAATCTGACAGTAGTATGACATCTGGGTAGATGGCTGACCTCTCTGTCATTAGATAAAGCGGTCCTTCCGGACAGGCAACACATTGGATTATGTGAATGACACAGACTTCCCTATTTTCTGAGAGGAGCTGGCCCAGTTGAAGTCTACAATCTGAATGATGCTGGTGAACACCCCATTTAGGGTGCAGGATACTCAATGATGGAAGCATACCCCCTTTCTTTTAGTAGTGTGATTTGATATCTGTGTTCAGGATTCTAATTAAACATCAAATCTGGATCAAATAAAATGGGAAGTTATTGGCCAGGTACAGATGTCAGGGAATCTACCAAACCACTGAACAAATCAGCCTTGGGAGAGACAGCAGTGGGGAGTAATGACCACCTCAAAACCAAGGAGGCTGGGAACTTGCTCTTTAATACCCAGCCATTACTGTAACAAAAACCATCTGTTAGAACTAATCAAAGGATGGAAGCAATCATCCCATTCAGTGCTTGAAGAAGGCCGCCTCAGGCCTATCATGGGTCACCCGCAAGTCTGGCAAGTTTCCAGTGACTTGCAGTTATATTCACAGACAGGGGTCAGTGGGGTTGGTCTGACAACTCACATCCTATATTGTCCAGTTCCCCACTTTGCAAGTGCAGCTCCCAGCCAGACAGCTCAGCTCTGTCTTGTCAGCAACCTTGGCATCCTTATCAAAATGGCAAAGCACCCTGCAGCTGAAACCAGGATGGTGAGTTATAGTGAAGAGCTCCTGCGTCATCCACTTGGCAACCTCAGACAGGGTGTCCGTTCTTTGCAGCCCTCAGTTTGCCCTTTATAACATGGAGAGACAGACTTCCTGTTGTAGAACTTTCAGAAGAGGCAGTGAGTTGACACATGTGGTCCTTTTACTTAAATCCCTCTAAAGTGCTTAGAGCTGCACCTGGGAAATGCTAAGTGCTTCAATTCCCTTACCTCTTAACTATGGTGATAGCATTAATTATAACATTATATCCTAATAGAAGTAGTAAGCACTGCTATTTCTCTTGTTCAAAGCTTCCTGAGTTTCCTATGCTAGTGGATCCAGAGCTTGATAGTTCACACACTCCTTGTATCTCATTAATCTTTTATGGTGTATAGAAACCAAACAAGACGCTTAAAATTTTGTTTATGCCATGGTTAGATCCAAACGACTGTATACAAGTTTATATCCTACTAAGTTGGTAGCCATTTGAAAATGTAGTCTGTAGTAACTGAAAGAAAAATACTATTTTCATTTCAAGCTTACCCATAATTGCTGACTAATGGGTTGTGTCCCTGTTGGGTACACAAATAAAAAATTCAAATAAATACAGTCTTATGGTAGGAGCAGCCCCCAAAGATAGAGAAGATGCTAGCTCAGATTGGGAACTCAGGGACAGCTTGGTGTGGAGAGAGTGACTTGAGCTGAGCCTGATGGGTAAGGAGATGCCACACAGATGAGTGGGACTACATTTATTAAGTACTTCCCATATGCCCATGTCTTCAGTTTGATTATTTCATCTAACACACACATTCTCTGTAGTGAAGACAGTTATGATTCCTGTTTTTATATATTGTTCACAAACACCTGGCCGGGCTGAGGTCTACAATCTTGGTAACATGAGTAGACACTCACTCTAGGATGGTGGATACTTAATAATGGCGGTATTCTGCCTTTCTTTTTTAGTAATACACTTCATGACAATATTTGTGACATACAGTTTGTAAATGCCAGAACCAAGATCCAAACCCAACTCTTCTCAGTCACAAAGCCCTTACTCTACTGCTATACCCACTTGCCTCAAGATGAGAATGTAAGTTAAATGTACATCTCTCTCAAATTACTGCATGTGGAAGTTAATAGATGCAAAGTAATACAGTAGAGGGACTACAGAGTTTATTTTTGCCTTACTTGTGTCCTCCAGCTTATTTGCCTGGCAGTGCACATGGTAAAATGAGTAATTAGCTAGGATGATTTTAATTAAAATAGAACATACCAATTAATAAACCAAAGTGCTGGCATACTTGCTAATTTAACAGCTCACTCATGGCACCAGATTTCCAGTTAAAGAACTAAAGCAGGAAAACATTCTTTTACTGCTTAGACAGGCTGATTAAATATAATTCCTGTTTTGCTATTTTTATTCATTCCCAATTTGTTTCTTGAGAACAGTCACTGGAGTGATCCTTACCCAGTCTGGTTATTTTGCTGTGTCCTACTCAGGGCCCTATTGGCATTGATATGTATATTCCGTCCAGAACTGTTGACTGTCAAATCACACCTAGCCACCTCTCTGTACCATCCCATTGTCCACCATGGCTCAAATTTTTCAGAGCCATCTGCAGGGCACATATTTTCAACCTCCCTTAGTTTATAACACAGTCTATACTTTACTGCACTACTTCGAATATCTGTATAACATGTGTAAGATCATTGTACTAATTCCAGGCATGACCCTGGGAGGGACAGATCTGAATACCATGAGACCATCCCGTCTAACTTCTGGCCACAAGTGACAGAGCAAGGACCAACAGTCAAACCAAAGATAGCTCCTAAATTGGTGGCCAGTCATCTGTGAGTTGTTTGATCTTGCTTAAATAATGAACTTAAATCAATTAGCTTTTCCAAAGACTCTGAACTATGCCAGAAGATAGTACATACTCGGCAAATAGTTTACAGTGAGCCCAAGTCTGAGATTAAAAGTTAGTTGGTCAATAATTGCTGGGAATGTGTCTTTGCTTAAGCAGTGATTGCCATGTCAGTAATTCCACCAGATTCAACTATAAAGAGAAAAAATATCTCCTGAAGCAACTTGAAGATCTTTTTCTCAGGTCTCAAGTCTATAAATTTTATTTTATACATGTAGACCTGAATTGATATTTCTTTGACTATAATTTTCTTCCTTTTTCATTTTACATCTTCAAGCTTTCATTCCTTATTTGATTATGGCTATTGATGGCATTTCTGTGTCATTTTTCTTTTCACTTATTATCAATGCAAAACTTTAAGTTCTCCTGATAATTTTCTTCTACTATTAACTCACATGCTTTTCTATACCATGGGCTCATTTCATTTCCTTCCACCCGCCTTTCATTCCTTTTGTGAATCTTGTCCATTTTATGGACCCTCAAAGCGCATTCTGAGAAGTTGCCTTTATTTTTTCTTTCTGGCCATAAATCTAATATGGCCTAACATCCAGCTAAAAAATAAACTGAAGATAGTGGAAACATTCTGCTAGAATTCTTGTTTAATCACACATCAATCCATCTTAGTAAATTGAAAAATGGCCACAAAAGAACACATCTAAATCCTAACCTCAGTACTTTTGACTGTAACCCAATTTGGAAACAGAGCCCTGTACATGTTATTAAGGATCTCAAGATGAGGTCATCCCAGATCAAAGGTGGCCTCTGAATTCAGCAACTGGCATCTTTGCAAATGAAAGGAGAGGGAGATTTGAGACAGAATCACTTGAAAGGTCACCTGAAGACAAAGGCAGCAATGACAGTGGTGTACTGTAAGCCAAGTAACAAAAGGAGGCATCAGACTCTGGAAAGGCAAGGAAGGTTCTCTCCTGAGGGCACCCAGAGGAAGCACAGCCCTACCAGTACCTTCATGATGACTCTTGGCCTCCAGAACATTGAAACAAACAAAACATTCTTGTTATTCTAAGCAGTAAGTTTGTGACAGATTGTTGGGACAGCCTTAGGAAAGTGCACAGCCCTTCCAAAATGGCTCTACCCTTGGAGAGAGAGCTTAGCCCGTGTCTCATGATTAACATGGACCCACCTCAGTGTCATCTGTCCAAAGACTGGCACCTAGTCTACACTCAGGTAATTCCAGATTTTTCCCCCCAAATCCCTTTCAGATTATGACCAAGTGGCACCAGTCTGTCTGTCTGCTCTGGAAGGAAGTGTGTGGGTTCCTACAGGTCATTGCAAAGAAAGCTTGTCCGTAGGAGAGAAGAGAACAAAAACCAGTGCCCAAAGTAGAACAGCACTGGAAGACAGTAGCTTGTCTCGAAGGTACTGGGACCCCTTGGTGTTTGTTCTTAGAGCCCGGATGGATGCCTCATGTGTTCTGTGAAATGTCCCAAACTTCAGACAAAAATTCTCCATCATGCATGCACAAGTACACATCTCACATCATTTAATGTTCTCTCCTTCTTTTACCTCAAATCCTTTCATATTCTGAAGGACTTCATTTTTATTCTTTCTTCATGCAGACTAGACAGGCCCACACGAGAAATTTTCTAAAAGCAACATGGTGTGGTAGACAAGCCTTTGAGACAGAACTTGCAGAGTAAGGGTCTCCCCTCTCTAGTTAATGCACTAACTTATGAGCCTGCCACCTGTTCCTCTATCCTTCCAACACTGGCTTTGGGTCAGTTCATGAAAACCACAGGATTCTTAAACAGAACCCTTAATCTGGAATGACTTTACTTTTCCCTTTGACTTGTTAACTT
Source organism: Thryonomys swinderianus (assembly GCA_004025085.1). Taxonomy (NCBI): domain Eukaryota; kingdom Metazoa; phylum Chordata; class Mammalia; order Rodentia; family Thryonomyidae; genus Thryonomys; species Thryonomys swinderianus. The sequence goes on along the minus strand of PVIC010020960.1, from coordinate 6,612 downwards.
ATCTTTCAGAGATGCTTCCTGAGGTACTTTGACCAAATCATCTCCCCAGGTTATAAGTTCTCTCAGTACCCTGGATGTCTCCTTTGTATGTTGCACGATAGGCTGATCTCTTGGTTCTTTGATAGATATCCCTCTACACCTCCAGATTCCAAACTCCATCATGACAGAAACATGCCCCCATTTCAGTCTCTCACCATATTCTACACACTTGACATAACGTCTGGTAAATAATAGATATCAGGAAAAAATACAGTCCAATAAGAAGTAGATACTTCTAATTAAATAGCAAACTTGATTAGCTGCAAAGGCAATGAACTAAGAAAAATTCCGTGTCATCTCAGCAGACTACCCTGCAAATGCCAAACCAACGTGGCCCAATCTTGTTGTAAGTCATTCCCACTCCATTTACTGGGTGTCCAATACTGAGCCGACATCAGTATGTGTCTCAGTGTACTACCAGCTACTAGAAAACCAGAATTAGATCCTGTCTGTCCCTCTAGTACCAATTCTTAGTGCTATAATTTGATTCTGGAGTATCCTTAAAACCTCACGTGGTAAAAGCTTGGACCCACCTGATGGCACTGTTAGAGAGACTGGAGCCTCATGGAAGGAAGACTGGTCCCTGGGGACGTGCTCTGAAGGGTGTCAGGGGATCCAAGGACCCTCCCTTCTCTCTTGTCGCTTCCTGGCTGACAGGAGACAGTCTTTCTCCACCTGCATCACTGCTGTAACAGTGTACTGTGCAGCTGTGGACCCAAAGCAAACTGACCAAATGGCCAGATGCTGGAAGCATGAGCCACAGTAGATCATTGCCCCTTTAAACTGCTTTTCTTAGGTGTTTTGTCACAAGGACAGAAAGCTAATTAATACATTTGGCCTAGGTATGGGGCTCAACCCCCTTCAGATCTAGTTGAACTTGACTTAAATACTTTCCAAAATTCCAGCACAAACCTCAGTGTCCTGAAATCCTTAAGGGCTTCCACTGGATCTCATCACCTTCAGTTCCATTTCTAGCTTCAGTGACTCTTAGTTCTGCGTCCTGCATATTGAGGTTTTTTAAAAATTCTCACTTTTCCTTAGTGTCAAACCAAATCTAGGACAGAGACTATTTCTCCCTGTTCTTCTTAAAATGCTTTTATGTAATTCATGGAGTGACTTTCATTGGAGATACCGGAACTGTAGGAAACAGGGGAAAGGAACATAACTAGAACCTTTGCATTAGGTTCTACTCTCCTGTGAGTCCATGGTACACAGAGAAATAATAACTAGATAGAAATGAGGCTTAGAGACGCTGAGCTTGGGCCCAATTCATGCTACTCTGGGTAGCAAAAGACTTAGGTCCCAGCGTGCCACACTTTTATTCAGCACCTCTAGAGTAACAAACAAAATGTAACAAAGACAGGGAGCAGAGCAGACACCGGCAAAGGAGTAGTTCTACCAGAGTCCTTGTTACCAGAGGTGAAGGTGAGCTGAGCTCAAAGTCCATAGGCAGGCAGGAAGACCTGGTCAGTTTCGACCTTTCAATTATTTCTCCCAAACAGGATGGTTCCCAACAGAATATTAAGGTGAGCAACATCACAGCAGGAAGAAGCACAACTTAAATTTGAATATTATTTTTTTTCCTCAAAATGTCCAGGAACTTTCTTCCAAATTGAGTTCTAGAAACAGATTTCTCTGCTGTTTGATGCTGTGTTTCACACTATTCTGTCCTTTCTCCTTTCTTTCTCTGATCACTCCTGCTACTAAGTGACACTCATTCCTCTGGGAGAAGTGTTGTATCTGTCTGACTCTGCATCTCATGCCTATGAGGATTCATTTTCTGCAGCCAATGAGCTAAACAGTCACTTTCTCCAAAGAAGCATTTGTTTGTGCTACACTGGCTCCAATTACATTTTTTTTTCTCATGCCACTGAGTATGTTTTAATGAAACGACAAGGGTCAAGTGAAAAGAGTAAAACCCATAAAACCTTTATAGCAAAACTCATGACCACTGGATTAGAAAACATATTTGTACATAGCACAATTTGCTGTATAAGTGCATTGATCTCTCAAGGAGATAGATGACCCTGAGAAACAGTAACAGGGGCAGTGACAATATCAGATGTGAAGCTTGGATTAATTTGCTGCACTGGAGGAGGGAGTCTTGGGCACCTGAGAAGTGGGCAGGCAGAGGATAGGCCAAAGGCAGTGGGGGTAGGGCAGGAACCTGTGGTACAAAGAATACACACGTGAGAACAGGAAGAGAATAACTTTTAGTGATGATGGTAGTGAGGATCTTAGAAGAATGCTATCAGGAGGAACCTTGAGACAAAGAAAAACAGCACTGGATCACCAGCCAGTGGAAGCAGATGTTGGATCTGGTATTGTTCATTAATAAGCTATGTGACCTTGGAGAATAAATCAATCTTGCAAAATCTCAGGTTGTTTATGTATAAAATGGATTTGAATGATTTGCTCTCTGAATGTCTGCTTCTGAAATCTCTCATTCTGGACTTCCTCCAGCTATATTTGAATCCATGCACATATGTAAGCACTTTTACTTAATGTTTTACCAAGGAAAAGAAAAGAATCACTTTCCCCCTACTGTTTGAAGCTAGCAACACGCAGAGAGTTTGTTATGTGAAAATGCCATTTGGGGAAGTTAATTAAAAATTCTGCCACTCAGAGCAGGGATTTGAGGGCAGGAATGTACAAGTCCAGAATGCTGGGTAGAATTACTTGGGTGTCTAAACGTTGAACTTTATTAAGTGTATAGTTGAGCATTTGGAAAGGGATGTTGGAAGACCAATAATCCAGACCCATGCACTGGCTGGCTTTGTGTGCTTTGTTTGAATTATTGCACATTTAATAGGATTTAGCAGCACTGCTTATGCTTAATCTGTTTCCTTGGTGATGTAACTCTCATGAGGCAAAGGCCATATGGAAAACATGGGTTATTCAGTAATTTAGAAAGTGAGGCATAAAGGATTCAGTTTTATTCAGTACTCATCTTTGTGCTTTCCTCCGCACACAGGGAGGAGAAGGACCAGTGTTCAGTGTGTGGTAGGTACTTACTAAATTTACTAACTAAAATTTACTAATTAAATTTACTTAAATAAAGTACTCCTGGTATCAGAAAACATGTTATAACAAGTGCCCAAACATGTGGCCATCTGCTAGTCCCAAACGTTCACCAGATGAAATGTCTGTCCCTCATAGTAGCTCCCCACGAGCACCTGTTATCTTCTGTCCTGCCTTGCCCCTGGCTCTGACTTGCACTCCACCAAAGTGTCCACCCTGCCTCTGTGTCCTAACCAGACACAGCTGTTCTTCCACTTCCCCCCAAGGCTCTGGCCCAACCTCTGTCGCTGCTCACCTGGACCTGCAGCCACCTCCCCTCCTGCCTGCCTGCCCACCTCTGTCCTGCCACTCCACTCTCCCCTCCACATCCAGAGTGAGTGTGCAGAACATCCTGTCACCTCTTAGCTGAAACTCTCCCCTGCCTTGCACTCTAACTTTTCTCCCATGGCTGCCAAAATGTCCCACTGGGTCTTACCTCCAATCCTCTGCATCCTGACCCCCATAGCTTCCTTAAATAGGCCCACCCTTCTGTTCCTGAAGCAGGAAAGTTTATTCCTTGCACACCGCCCCCAACACCCACCCTGTACTGGGGATTGAACCAGGGCCTTTGCGCTGATCTACACCCCCAACCATATTTTTATTTTATTTGGAAAGTTTTTATGTTTTATTTAGTTTCACGTTTTAAGTTGTTAGGCTAGCCTTGAGCTTGTGATTCTCCTGCCCCAGTCTCCCAGAGCCCTGGGATTCCAAACCAGTGCCAGCCTACATGGCTCAGCAGAGTGTGTTGGTGCTGCCCCTCTTCCCCAGACAGGCCTCACCCTGGTCTCTGCATGGCTGGCATCAGTTCTACAGTCTCAGTATGCTTGTCCTAAGGGAGAGTCTTACCTGGTATCACTGAATTATACACGTGCATTTTCACTTTTAGTAGTCTGCTTCCACAGCTGGTATTTTTGTGTATTTATTTACTTGGGGTTTTTGTTTTATTTTGTTTTTTTGCTATTTCTCATACTAGAACACAAGCTCTGTGAATGTTCAGACCTTTTACAACATTTTACTTTCTCTTTAGAAGTCAATAAGACATTCTTTTCTACTAAATAATACTTGAGTGGATGTATGAACTAAGTTTTTAAAAACAGGATTGTCAAAGTCATTTTTTCATAAAGAAATACTTCAATATAATAATATATCATATCAATAGGTTAAAAAATTCCCAACCATTACTTTTCTAATTTTTATTATTTTTAGTATTAATAATTTTGTCCAACATGTGCTAATTTTTGAACCATTTTTTGCATTTTCAGTTATGTTTTTTAATTGTTAAAGTTCCTTCTCCTTCATTTAAAAATGTCTAATTTACTCTCAGCTATGTACTCCAGCTCTATATTTGTAGATTTTAGGAAAAATTGAGAACAACATGACACTGAACAACTTGTGAAAAAGGAAATCATGGCTCAAAGACTGTGGTGGCTGCTATTTCTCCAGCCACTCTAGTGGTTCTGAAGCACAGCCTTGGAAGAAGAGAATTCTCTGCATAGAGCCAAGAATACAAACCTTTTTGCTGCTCCCTTGTCTTAAGCAGTTTTGATGTGGGAAAGCAATACTATTTAGCCCTTAAAATTCTAGACCCTGTCTAAGACCTACTCATCAGCAAGGAAAGAAAATTGAAACTGGGTAAAATTTCAAGTCCTCTTAATAATCAAATGTATCCTGAGTTTAAGATATGGGTTTCAATTATGCCTAAATATGGCTAATTGTTTGGAAAAACATAACTGAAAAATAGCCTGAACTTTCATATGCTCAAGGCACTTACCTCTTATCCTGCAGCTAGTTAATACAAAAACCATCCAAGAATTGGATAACTTTATTATTTCATGGGACACGTAGATATTTGAAAACCTTCATTTTCTGCCCACATTGACTAGTAACTCTTTCCCGATGGCTTCCTCTTTCACCCACTTCTATTAGTAGTGATTGGGTCTAAAAGGAACCAAAGGACACCCTGAAATGAACAATCCTTCAATTACACAGTGATTTTACTCTGTTTCTCCTTTACTTGTCCTATCTCCTTGCCTGAAAGACAGATCAATCTGCCCTATTGTACAGTGGAAGGAGATTTCGCGATGTTCGGTGCTTGCCCAAGAGCACAAGCTATTCAGCACCTGTTGCAGACGCGGCATCGCTCTTTTTTTTTTTTTTTTTTTTTTTTTAGACAGGGCCTCGCTTTGTAGTTCAGGCTGGCCCTGAGCTCACTATGTAGCCCAAATAAGCCTCGACTCAGCAGCCCTCCTGCCTCTGCCTCCCAAGTGCTGGGATTACAGGCGTGAGCTACCACGCCCGGCACTGTGGTATGTGGTATTGATCGCTGGTGGGCGTGAGTCACCAGGCCCAGCATTGTTAGTGGTTACCGGATCGAACTCAGGACCTTGCACTTGCAAGGCAGGCGCTGGAACCACTGAGCTAAATCTCCAGCCCCCGGCATCACTCTTTGAAGGAACTGGTTCCAGGAGCCACACATCCTACATCCAAATCCACAAGGTCAGGTTCCTTCTATAAAATGTGTAGTATATGGGACCGCCCACCAGCCATCAATACCACATACCACAGTGCTGGGCGTGGTGGCTCACGCCTGTCATTCCAGCACTTGGGAGGCAGAGGCAGGAGGATTGCTGAGTTCAAGGCTTACCTGGGCTACATAGTGAACTCAGGGCCAGCCTGAACTACAAAGTGAGACCCTGTCTCAAAAAAAAAAAATCTAAATTGAGAAGACCCCCTAATAGTGACATTAAAGACAAAAGAGAATACAACAATAAGCAAATGACAGAATGGAAATTGACTGCTAAAAACTGCGATCTTTTCTTACCTCTGCTAGAGGCAACCTGACAAAGTTCATTAATTTTGGATTTCATCTAATAACACATCAGGAGATAAACTCACTGATGAACTTTTTCATTTGGAACATGAGATTGTTGATGTTTGCAGGGCATGCAGCACTATTAAACTGACGTTTATGCTCAGGTATAAGAGAGAAAAGAAAGTTGTAGTACCTGGTCTAAACTCATCAAATAAATCCTCTTGGTTATAAGTACTCTGACCTCAGGGATAGCTGAAAGTAAACAATTAAATTATCTTGATCTACTCACATTTTGCAGCTAATTGTTCCCATATACAATTTCCCCTCTCTTCCTCTGCAGCTGATTTTAGCTGAGTTAATGAGAAATGAAACATGCTGCATGTTATTTATTTCTTAGATTATCCTCTATCACCTTAAAGTTTGATCAATAAAAATTAAATCTTCAAGGGGCCAAGTTATAAAAAAGAAATAGCAATAATATTTGCATTGTAAAAATCTGTTGCCAGGTTTAAAGTTTAAAAAAAGAGAAGGGACTCTCTCCACTGATGCTGCCATGAAAACAATTTCCCAGGGAGGATTAAAAAGAAAAAAGAGGGGCTGGGGATGTACTTAATGACTCAAGTGCAAGGTCCTGAGTTCTATGCCTGGTATTGCAGGAAAAAAGAAAACACACACACACAGAGGAGAGAGAGAGAGAGAGA
>PVIC010020959.1:0-28992 GCA_004025085.1 Thryonomys swinderianus | reverse complement strand
GCGAACTCAGCAATCCTCCTGTCTCTGCCTCCCGAGTGCTGGGATTACAGGCGTGAGTCACCACGCCCAGCATTGTGGTATGTGGTATTGATTGTTGGCGGGCGTGAGTCTCCATGCCCGGCATTATATGTGGTAACCGGGGATCGAACTCAGGACCTTGAGCTTGCGAGGCAGGCGCCGGAACCACTGAGCTAACCCTCCAGCCCCACTGGTACTGGTATTTCTTGTGAGCAATAGTTAAAATATATATTATAGTCACATCTCCCCCACATTGAATTTTTTGTATCATTCATCTGAAAGTAGAACTTGCTAAGAAACATGGCTTATCCAATGAGAGTGTATGTGGATAGTTTTGCCGAAGTCTACGGCGAAAGTGGCCTATTAAAACCCAAGGTACAGCAATAAGCAGAGTGCTGGCTAGAGGGAATAACTTTGTATGTCTTCAAGTTTCTTAACCCTCGGCTCGGATGGAATGATTAGAGACTGCAGTACGCGGCCCTCTGGTCTGCCTGGAACTCGCACGTATGTCCAGCGCTTCACTCCTGGGGACAACAGGAAGAGCACCTGTCCCGTCTTCCGTTCCCACTGCTTCTCCTCCTGTGTGGTGTCATGGGGCTGCTTTCTGTGGCGGAGGTTAGAAGCACAAGGTGTATGTGGGAGGGCTCTTTACTCCTGTACCCCTAAAAAAAGCAAAGAAGGAAGAGAAGGAGGGGAGGAGGGATAGGAAAAGAGAAGGAAAAAGGAAAGGGAAAGAAAGAGAGAGAGACAGCCCCCGTAATTGGGCTCCTAGCAAAAGGTACCGATACTGTGCCTAGACCGAACCTTGATTTCTGTGGAGAAGGTATGTTCTTACCACCTCTTATTTACCTGTTGGGGAAGAAGGTGCTGTGCACCCCTTTCCCGAACGACTGGTCCCGAAGATTCCACGGTCTTTTTGTCTCTACAATCACTTTGTTAAGATACATAGAAGCATTTCACTTAGTATCTAAAAGGTCTCACCCTTCTCAGTAACTATTGGCAGCACGTCCCTTACTGGCCTGCGAACTGCGCCCTTCATGGTACAGGAAGGGCCACCCCCCACCCCAACTCAAATAAATCAATCGAGTTGAGCCAAAATTCCAAAGAAGGGCCAAAATTTTGTGAGTGCTCTCTTCCTGCAAACGGGCTAAGGCTCAGCTCTGACTCAGTTACAGCATGAAGGCAGAAAACCAGGGCTCACTGTGAGTGTTAACAAGGGCATGTGATGGACCAGTCGCCAGACCCTGGAGACGGCACGTTGTCTCTCTTGTTAAACTTCCTGCTGACGTAAGCTGAGTTCTGGAGAAGTTTAGTGCACCCCATTCTAGACGAGAAGTCCTCACTTTGTCTCCTCTTGCAAGGATGCTCCCGATTTCAATCAGCCACCAGAAATGTCAGATGAAAAATGGCACAAATGTGAATTACGACAATAAAAGTTTATAAGCTACTAAAATAAAGTTATAGTACCTAAGAGCTGAGTCAACTGACAATGTTAAATGGAACATTTTACAACCAGTCTTGGGATAATGATAAAAAAAAAAAAAAGGCACACAGAACATGAAGAAATATCTGAGAGGAAGCAAGCCAAAGATCAAACTCAGGCCACCTGATTTTTTTGAGCTACCTCTAAGAAGGGCATGAGGAGGTGACAATCTAATGTCTCGGGAGGGACTGGTCTGTGTGTAACCTGTGGCAGCCATTATTTCTTTTACTTTTCACTACTAGTTAGTGAAGTAGGTGTCACTGTCATCGTTTTGGGGAGGAGAGACTGAGGTTCAAATAGTCTAGTTATTTACCCAATAACAAAACTGCTCAATAAGGGAAGCAAGATTTTACTTCAAAAGTCTGCCTGGGGCCGGAGAGTTAGCTCAGTGGTTCTGGCGCCTGCCTCGCCAGAGCTTGCTCTGAGTTCGATCCCCGGTAACCACATACAATGCTGGGCATGGAGACTCACGCCCACCAGCCATCAATACCACATATCACAGTGCCGGGCGTGGTGGCTCACGCCTGTAATCCCACCACTCAGGAGGCAGAGACAGGAGGATTGCTGAGTTCGAGGCTTGCCTGGGCTACATAGTGAGCCCAGAGCCAGCCCGAACTACAAAGCAAGACCCTGTCTCAAAAAAAAAAAAAAGTCTGCCTGCCTCAAAGTCCATGTTCTTTCTATACCTTTCTATATAAAATTTGCCTCTTTACTGAGACAAAGACTCTTTATGTAGATAAAGCAGGTTTCAGCTTCACAAAGAGTCTCTCTGTCCAGCTTGACACTGACTTTTGTCCCATTTCATCAGCTCAGGTGATGATTTTCTTTACCCCGGGCTTCACCATGTAAGTTAGATGTGCAGAAAATGTTAATTTCTAGTTAAAGAAAGTAGAAAATATTGTATTAAAAGGAGAAAGGCAAATGCTTCAAATGATATTTAAGAAGGAACTCGGGGCATTGCCAGGAATCTGAATGGGTGAAATGGCAAGCTTTCACTTCGTTTTTTAAAATATCCCACGCAAAATGTTTTTCCTGTACCTCCAAATTTCCACACCCTTTCTCTAACCTTTTCAGCACAACAACCTTCCATGCTGTCACCTCACATCCCCATAAACCAAGTCACAGAGCTTCTCATTTGTGCTCGCCACCGGGTCCCCAGGGACAGGCCCAAGAACACCAGCATACCCAGGAGACCAGGTGCTGTCTCCTCCAAGACTGATATTTGCTGTAATTGCACAATCTCCTAGAAATATTATGTTTTACCTTTAAAGATCTTACAAAATTTATATTCTTCTCCCTCATCTGACTTTGTTATAATATAAAGGTAGTCTTTTCAATTATTTCTTATGGACCAAAATTCATGCTCCGAGAAGAATTAATGTCATGTTAATTCTGCGGCTTCACATACTCCTTGCAAACTCCTCTTACTCTGGCCAGAGAAACACGGTGATAAAATGGTATAATCTCATGACATGCAAAGTGCTGATGTGAAATGAAAAGGACAAAAATACGATTGGGATATTAATTCAAGAAAAAAGAAAATAGACCATTTGAATAGGCTTAGCAGGATGATTTAATTCTTTCTGAAAATAAGTGGGACGTTACCTAACCTTATCTTGACCTCCATCCCAATTTCCTACATTTAAATACAACTACAACCAAATATTTAGTTCCTACACACACACACACACACACACACTATACAATACTGAGTAGACAGACAGACAGACAGATGAGTAGGGAAAACTCCAATGAGTCTACTCATTTAAACTCCAGATGAAGGCATCATGTTAACAGAGCAATAAATTTAAAAATTCCTTTTTAATATATACAAATTGACAAAATGAAGTAGAACTTCCAAAATAGCTCTGAACTCAGTACCAGCTTTTATTTGTGGGTCTGAAACTACAACGGACACATGAAAATTTTCATACTGGACCCATAGTAATGGCTACCGGGAAGTTAAATGACAGAAGAAAAACAACTTTCCATGGGAAGTGGCACAGTTAATCATAGCTGTTATATTAGCTATCCTTGAACAGAGCATTTAACTCAAACCCCACTTGAAAGTTTGCACGGTCAAGGGAGAAGCCAAGAAATGTTCTCTAGTTCACGAAGCAGACCACAGTCCATTTGCCTAGGATGGCACTGACGATCAACTCAGTGGGCACACAGTCCCAGTGCTCTGGTCCTGAACTCGTCTTTACAGCTCACTGAAGTAGCTGTTCCTTTTTTATAAAGACATGAAAATACCAAAATGTTCACACTTGAAGGTTCAAAGATGATTAGTTCCTGTTCTCATAGGCAGAACATTTTTTGGAAAAATTCTGGTCACTCAGAACTGCAGTTAAATTAAGCTCTCTCCATAAAAACATATTTTTCCCCTTTAAACATTCTATAACACTACATATCTGTAGTATATCTGACAATACTAGATACCATTGTGTTTTTGTAGTAATGTTTAAAACTAAGGGATGTGTATATAATACACAATGCATTATAGTTTCTATAATAATTAGATGATCATACCTCAAAACCCACTGAACAAAATTTGAGTATGTGTGTAGATTAATGTAGATACAGACATAGATATAAAAATATTACAGCAAAGATCCAAAGAAAAGTAACAACTCAGGAATGAATTAAATTTCCTTTTATCCTGAATAATTTCATCTGTCCTCAGTTTGATAAGGAAATAGGGATCCTTTATTAAAGGATATTAAATAGAAGGAATTATTCACCAGGCCAAAAGAAAATATCTACGTCAATTAGAGATCGGAGGAATTTACCAATAGGAGTGGTAACATTATCATAAGATAACCCTGCATTTATCTAAGTTTTCAAAATAACCTAATAGCTATAATTTACATGTGTTATCTCATTTGCATTCCAATTAGTATGTGTAACAAATTATCCAATGATGGAAGATATTTTTCCTTCATTCAGTACATATTTACCAAACAGCCCCCAGATTCCAGGAACTACTCAAGGTACTAAACATATAAGAATAAATAAGACAAACATAGTTCCTACAAATTAATAGCATTGTCAGGATAACCTTCACACCCCAGCTAAAGTTTTTGCACCTCTAAATATCTGGGATAATTTACTTATCATTTTATTGGCAATTAGAGAATTAAGGGAATTTTAACAATGAAGTTTTAGATGAGCTTTTTTGGCTTGAAAGATACTATTGAAGTGAATAAAGCTCAATGAATTGGGAAATGATAAAATATTCACAGAAACTTGTAACTCTGCAGTTGAATAATAATTACGTTTGCTCCAAACAGGCAATTGGTTTCCAAACACATTAAACAAAGGCAATTTAGAAAGCTTCTTCTTCCTGCTGGCATCACTGACACTGTTGAACGTCCTGGGATTCTGGAGCGTTTCTCAAAGGTATGGAAATATACGGTAAGATGAACATTTTCTGAGTCCACAAAACAGTGGTATGGAAAGCACCAGTGAGTCCGTGGGATCCCTGTATGCCATGACTGAACCAATTAGCATAGTACAGAAATTTAACAGAGTATATAGAGCAAGAAATTTCACTTCAGTCTTCTTTGTTCCATTCATCCTTAAAATAGTGCCTTGCTCAACTCTAAATTGTACTGTAAAACAAGAGTTTTTCCCCACTATTTAGCACCATATTTAGCAATATGGAAATAACCATATTGATAATAAGAATGAATACTTTAACCATGAAAACCAAATATCATTAAACAAATAGCTAGGAACCTAATGACTTGAGATTTGGGTCCCATTCAGGCCTTTAAATCAACAGTGAACATTTCAAAATCAATAGAAGACTATACAAAAATTCCTTAGCCAATCACCTGAGACCTTTCAGTGGCTGAATGTGTATTATCTACCATCCATCCATGATTAGGCCTTATTAACTTCTCTCCCTGCTTTCTTCCCTCCCTCCCATTGACATACTCTTAGATGACTATGTACCTGGAGTGAACTGCCTATGCACTCTAAGCCTCCTTCTTTTACACGTTTAAAAAATATACAATAGGTTCCAGGAGATTTAGCTCAGTGGTTCTGGTGCCTGCCTCGCAAGCACAAGGTCCTGAGTTCGATCCCGGTAACCACATACAATGCTGGGCGTGGAGACTCACTCCCACCAGCAATCAATACCACATACCACAGTGCCAAGCATGGTGGCTCACGCCTGTCATCCCAGCACTCGGGAGGCAGAGACAGGAGGATTGCTGAGTTCACGGTGGCTTGCCTTGGCTCCATAGTGAGCTCAGGGCCAGCCTGAACTACAAAGCGAGACCCTGTCTCAAAAAAAAAAAATACAATAACCTGAAACACTTATGGGTTTAGGGAAGATCTTTGAGAAAAGCATAATGGCTGCTGGGCACTGAGCAGCTTTTCATTTTCTTCTTTTTACTTCTTTCATTTATGTGTTTAGTCATCAATCACCCCACCCTTTGGCTTCTCTCCCTTTCCAAAAATCTTTCCTTAATGTTTCTAGCAAATCCCTCTGGTATATCAATCATATGATAGGCAGCATAGTAAACCAAGGTTTACTACAAAGGAAGTCAGCAAATGCTCAACTCCGTGCATGTCACTTTTCTCCTGGAACTTAGGCCCGATACAGGACACACTTACACCCCATGCAAGGCAAAATGGAAGACAAAATTAAAAGCCTCAGTGGCTGCATCTATTTGCATACTTCTTATCCTCCAAACTATAGGAAATCAAAATGATCCTCCACAGCATATAATTCCCTACATGCCAGTCTCTGTCTTAGATTGAAAGGAAATTACAGAATGAGAGAGCCTCGTAGAAAAAGCCGATAAGAATTTCCTCAGCTCTGTAAAACAACAAATCCAAGAACGAGAAGCCAATCTGAAGCCAGAGACTCTTCCCCTCCATCCACCACCTCCCATCCCAGAAATCGGGGCCCATTTGTAAATGCACAGAAACCTGCCGTGATGGCAACTTGAGTGATTCGAGAGGCTATGAAACTCGGAAGGCGTATTTCGCTGTGTGTCTGGATGAGTCGTGGCGGGCAGGCCTTGGGGACTCCATCTGGTCCATGGACCCTTCTTCTATGACTTTCCCGGCACCGTACCCTTCCACCATGAAGTTTCCACCCTAGAGCCAGCCAGCTTTGGACTGAATCTATAAAGCAAAATAAACTTCTCCTCCTTTAAGTTGCAGGTTCAGTTTCTTTGTTCTCATGGCAGAAAGGTCATAACATACCAGTACTAACTCCTAGTTTTTGTTTTTATCCTACTATAAGGTCTGACCCTATCCTTCACGAAGCAGCTTAAAAGGCAATCTCCAGAATCAGTGCTGTTTAATCCAGTTGCACAGTGTGCTGGCTGTAGAAACCCAGCCACGGTCTAACCTTACTAAGCCTCAGCTCATTCACTTGTGAAAAGGAAACAATAAGAATAATACCCAGACCATGAGGTTGTTGTAAGGAGGAGTAAAATCTCAAGCACGTTAGCAATAATAATAACTTTAACGGCCCTGGATGTGGCCTTTGATCCCTTCTTCCTCCCTTTTATAATTCTTCATCTAACATTATGCTGAGGTATAACTGGAAGACACTAACAATGGATTAAACTCAAGTAGAACTTGTCCTGGAACCAGAGTTTGTTAGCTCAGGCATATTCAGTCATTCATCATGCATTCAAACATCCTAAGCGTTATCCCAGGCACCCACAACACAAAGTTGAATCGAGCAAAATGCCAGGCTACATGGAACTAACACTGAGGTTCACATTAAATATTCAAGTGTGATTATTTCTTTGTGATTGTTGGGCAAGTGAGTCACATAAACAGGTGAGAGACAGTGCTATGGGATGCCGAGAAAAATGCAAAATAATCAGAGACAGGAGGAACCAAAGACAAGGGACTAAGTAGCCCAGGAGTCTCCAGCCTCAGGCCATAGGTCAGTACCAGTTTGTGGCCTGGTGGAAACCAGATGTCACAGCAGCAGCTGAGCAGCAAGCAACGGAAGCTTGACCTGTGTCACAGCCACGTCCCACCACTCCTGTCACTGCGGAGCCCCCTCCTGTCAGATCAGAGGCAGCACTAGATTCTCATAGGAGCTTGAGCCCTACTGTAAACTGCGTGTGCGAGAGAGGTAAATTGTGCACTCTGTGAGAATCTCATCCTGAAACTACCCCCAATCCCATCCAGAAAAACTCTCTTTCACAAAACCAGTTCTTCACATCAAAAAGTCTGGGGACCATTGACACAAGGCTTATTCAATAATAAACCTACTTGTCCCCAAATCTTTTCCATCTCCAGTCTACTTTTTTTCCCCCTGCATATTTTTAGGGGAAAAAAAGAGAAAGGAAAAAAAAAGGAAAGAAATTCATTTTATGCATGGTGAGCACCCCACTTCTTTACAACAGGTTATACACACACAGACGATCTCAACCTACATGTTACATAAATCTTACCACTCTATAACTAAGAAAGCTACAGTGCGAAAGTACTTAATTAAATTAACCAAATTTATACAACTGGGATTCCAATTCAAATTTGGTTGTCTCCAAAGTATACTCCTATCGTGTGCTGCTTTGAAGAGCCAGGAAAGAGCTTTCTTGTTACTCTACGACAACCCTCAACTGTTTGAGAGAAAATGAGTCTCTTCAGTTAAAGTATCTACACTCATTACCACCTGTCAATCAACCACGCCACAGGAAAAGAATGGGTGTCACACATCAGAAGAGAGAAAGGGTCCAGAAAATTTGCTTCCATAAATTAGTCATCTAGAACCAACCATATCAGGGAAAGGCACACTTTGCCTTGGGGGTCGATAAACCACTAGATCAGGTCAGACTAGTTAGACAAGAGCCCCGTGGAACCACAAACAGAAAGTTTCTCTCTACTCAGCAGTCCATGATTCCAGCTTATTTTTATACTAAGTGTTATTGTCAAGCGCCAAGGAACAGTACGTCTGCAAAGAAACAGGAGAAAGCACTCGTGTCCTACAGGTAGATTATTGGAACAAGTTATTTATAAGTTAATTAAGATTTGATCTCAATCCACATTCTGTCACAACCCAATTTTTGTCAAACCTAAATATTTGTTCAGAGCCTGGACATTGTGGAAAAATCTGTTTAAATTAGGGTAGTCCTGGCTATGCTAGTACCCAAGATTTTAAAGAAAGTGATGAAACAACACCCTTACTAACGTACACACAACATCAGTCTGTGTTAGTGCCCAAGGGCACCGGACAACCGAGCATATATTAATGTGACACAATCCTAGTGTAATTCCTAGAACGGTATTATTAATCAGGGTCGCTCAGATATCACCTCAAGTACAGTTAGGTATTATCCCTAGTGCCAGGCCAGACTTACCTCTTACATTAATAAAAAAGCAAAAAATCCTGCCTGTGACTCTCAGGAAGTCCTCCTCAACCAAATCTGAAATCATCCAGTGATGAGACATCATACTCACAGCTCTCCAATTTAAGTGCTAAAGAAGAAACCAGAGAAAATGTCTTTCCCTTGCTGAAAATCTTAAGTATATCTACGGAGCTTAATACACATAGGTACCTCACACAGGTTATGAAAATAAAAAGAAATTAAAGCTGTTTTAGAGGAAAAGGCCAAGAGAGGGTTAGTTTTCGATCATAACACCACTGTCCCTCAAATGTTGGGAAACACACCTTACAAAGTTGCCATATTATTTTTCCAAAGGAAACAGTAATTTTCTATGCTGACCTCTAACAATTATTGAAAGCAACATAAATCAGAAACAAATGCAGAATGAAGACCAAGCAGTCTTCATTCTCTTCCAGTTATTTTTAACAAAAAAAGGAAAAATTACTTTTTTGAAGGTTTCACAAGCCAAATATAAATGGCTAACCTCAGAAGCTTATATTTAAGAAAACTGTAAAATTGTATAGCTCATATTCCTTTGTACATTCAACAAACATTATTGTACATTATTGAAAACTCCTTTGTGCTGTATACTGGGGACTTAGACATCAGGAATACAGCAGGAAGAAAAGCACTCTAAAATACCTAACCTCCTGAATCTTTCCCAAATGTGTTTTAAAAAAATAATTTTTCCTTAGCATCAATGTATTATAATGGGGGAAAAAAGCCAGGATTTGGAGTAACCAAGTTCCGGTTCCAAACGCTGTCTCTACCAACTGCTATTTACATGAACCCTAACAAAGTTATTTAATTTTTGGAATTTCAGTTTTCCAACCTGGAGAAATGGAATGATTCCATCCCATCCTAATGTAGTGCCTGGTACTTAGACAAGACTCAAGAAAGGCACATTTTTCTTGGGTTGGGAGTGAAGAGTGAACATCCTAGAAATACAGTCATGGCCTCTTTCTTCAGCAATGGTCTCAATGCCAAATGGTCTTAGCACCACATTTACAAACTCCTGGCAGCCATGAAATTTGTAAAGTCCTAGGGTTCCACATCTCTCTTACTGGTGGGCAGGGAAAAGACTGTGAAGGTTGTGAAAGAGCGCCACCTAAAGGTCTTTATGAAAGACAGTATACGCTTAAACACCTTTGTCCTATTTTACAGACTGTTCTGGTGAGCAGGGCTCTTAAATAATCATCACTGTTGTGCCAGTATCTATGAGCCCATCATAAAAGGTAGACAAGCTCAGGAAAAAGCAAATGATTTATCAAGTCATCTACATCTGGTCCTAAGAAAATCTTTCTTTCTTTCTTTCTTTAGATATTGTAATCTAAATCATTTTAATGCTCAGAACATCAGTGGAAGTAATCTTGAAGAAACACTTCTTCTCCATGAAAAGTCTCTGAAATTTTATGGCAGTACACAGGAAATTTCTTCAAGTATTGATCCTTGGGAGACAGCCTTATGAAACTATATTTGACTCTACCTGTCTTATGAACACAATATTCATTGTTTTCTCTTTCATTTTAACATTTATGCATTTTTAGTAAAAATCAGTATATAAAAGAGCGACTTTATGAATGAAATCTGTGTACTTTATTAACAAAGGTCAATTGTGACCCTTCTAGTAAACTATTTTGCTTGCATATTAACATGCTATACATTAAATTAAATTAAATAATTCCAAAGTCTAAGTGATTATACTGTGGCTGGAAAATGACAATTTTCTGGATGCCAACAATACTGTACAACTCTTATAACAGTTCAACCATTAAAAGCAACATAAAAGATTTTTTGATAGTTTTGATGAGTCATTCAAAGCAAAGAAACATTATGCTAATATTCTTTCTGTTGGTAGATTTATTGAGCCTGTATTGTACCCTAGGTGTTGTGACCATATGCTGTATACATGGAGTAAATGAAAATGAGTAAATGTGATTCTGCAATATTTGATCCTGATGCTATATTATCAAGGTATGACCTTATTGAGCAAATTCTCTGAATACAAAAGTACTATTACTAAAGTAGAGGATTTTAAGAGAGAATATCCGCATTCCAATGAAACTGAAAAATCAGTATCACTGATGGATTCCTTGGAATTAAAGGAAAGAAGAAAACTATGGCAGATCAAGGGTATCCGGAGAGGAGGGTAAGTGACTGAACAAAACAGAGATGTTTAGAGTGATCCATTCAACCATACAGCATCATTTAGTCTCTGTAGCTACCATAAATGTATTTTGAAAAATCACATTCTTGTATAAGCCAGTGAATTTGTAAAGTTATTATTTTAATGAAGTAAGACTAATATCCTGTATCTTCACCACAACGTTTATTAAATTGTGATGTAGAACCAGCTGCTTCAGGGAAACATTGCTTGCTCCTGTAAGGACTACTCAAACCCAAGTCTTTACCTGGATTGGGGTCCAGGGATTGGTGATTTTAGTTACCAAGTCCTTCTGATGTTTGCTAAAGCTTGAGAGCTGGTGCTTTGTTGGACAGTTCATGCTGGAGAGAGGAGGAAGGTTTATCACCTAATTGCAAGTGCTTGTGCAATTAAGCGCCTTCCTTGTGTACACATACAATATTTTAGATTTGTAAAATAAAAGACTTATTCAACTTGATTAGGTATGATGTGCATGTTTAATTGCAAAAGTGCAGCTGTAAAGCACCAGGTGTTTCTTCCTCGAACCATTTTTTGTTTGCTCATTTGTCATGAGGACAAGTGAAAAGACTAACTCTCCTCTTATAGGCACAAATTCTCCCCACTAACCTTTCAGATGCTTCTTTGTTCAGCATCTGTTCCTTGACAAAACAGTGAGGCAGACTCTGATAGCACTCAACAAGCTTTCCTTGCATCAAAAGGTCAAATGCCAAGTTTGCAGCTGGGGTCTCACAAACACCCCACAGCTCAAGAAACCCCTAAATGCATCACCTCAATAGAAATGGGAAGTTAAAACCATGTTACTATTAGACATGGAATCTGCCTTATTTTGCTGCCCCCCCACTCTGTTGGCTTCATCTCTTTTAACTTCTGCATTACAATAGAAAAAAGTGCTCCTTACACTTTCATTACAACTTTTGAGATGAGAAATCTGCCAAACGATAAAGTTGACCCAAGGTGAAGACCAAAAGAGCTTAGACTGCTCACATCGGAGTTGCCACTTGTGATTAGCTAAATGGTAGTAACTACACGCACTGCTGCTGGAACAGGACGTATTCACACAGCAGTTGCTTCTCTAGTGCCTAGCAACATTATCATTGAGCACCTGGAATAGTTTAGGCATTAAGTGTAATTGGTTTTGCTTTACATAAATCTGTAGCTTTGTAAATAACTGGGGTATTTCAGCTTCTATATAAGACCAATTAACTTAAAGGGATGTGTTGCTTGCAGAAGCCTGCTGGGTTCCCTACCATACCTCTCCGCTAACAGGCTCAGGGACAACAAAGTTCTGTGTCCCTGCAGCATCTACTCTGGCCACTTCGTGTCGAGGGTCTATGCAGCCCCTCATTTATTTGCTCCAGGTTTCATTGGTGGTGCAAGTTGGGGGAAAGTAGCCTTCTGTCCATGATTGAGGCCTGAAAGGTAAGGTATTTGAAAATGTTTTCTATGATCTGCAGAGTGCAGGTCTGACCCCATCTGATTCTGCCCACAACTGACAGTGACATCTTTCCTCTTCCCTTTCTTCTTGTAATACTTCAATCCAGAGCAGCCAAAAGTCACTATATTGAGCCTGTATACAAAATTACAAAAAAAAAAACATAATCTTATTTCTTGAATTTACTAGTGAAAATGTTTCCATTGAAGTGACTTTTTTTTCTTAAACAACATAATAATAACAATCTGTTCGTGGAAGGTAATAGATTTTTTTTTCCCAAGCTCTTTGGATATTTCCCCCTTATTATCTCTTAACTCAGTTAATCCCTTATCTCTCATATCCCCTTCATGTAATCTTGATTTATAAGATTCATTCCACCCCAGCCAACCTCTAATTCTCTTGGTTTCCCCCAAGTGTTTTATCAAGTCACAGAGTAACAGTATCACCAAATAACAGCTCATGATTCCAAAACTTTCCTATTAATATTGTGCAATTTACAAACTGAAGGAGAGGGAATAATCACTTCTGAGAACTGCCAGAGGCCCTTGTTCTATGAGAAGAAAGCCACCGCATTAGGACCCAAAGCAGCCAGCCAAGGGTCGCACAGCCTCCACAGAGAGAGCATTCAGCACAGTGTCACTGCTCACAGACTATGAGGGACGCTCTCAACAGAGCCAGCGGCCGAGTGATGACAGAACACAGGTGTCGCTAACATGAAGGTTGGCTTAGATCGAGCATTAAAGGAATCACTAATAATAACTCATGTCTGTGTCACCCTTTACAGCTTACAAGTTGCTGTCACACACATATTATCGCATTTGATCAGCACACACATGCAAGGAAGTAGGCACATTTTAGCAGACCTGTTTGGTAAATGAGAAATTGTAATTCTGAGATGTTAAGTGATTTATCAAGAGACATAGAGATGGGAGGTGGGACAGACAAGACTTGAACTTTGGTGTGTCCATCTCCAGGATACCAGCTCCTTCCACAAACAAGCGCAATATTGTAGCCAAACCTTTCTTAGTCTCTCTCCTGGCTGTGCCCCTTTAAGAAACCATAGCAACGCAGAGACACAGGTGACATAGGTGACGCAGGTGACGCAGACCGATCACACAATGCTAAATGCTGCTTCCGCCCTTGCATCCAATCATATCTCGCTGTAAACACTGCACCCGCCCTCTATCCAATCACATCCCAAGGCACCCTATATGAACACGGGTATCATCCGTGATGAGAGAGAATTAATAAAGAAGCTCACCAACCATGCAGAGTCCCGGTTGCTGAATTCCTCATCACCGCTCACCCTCCCGAGGCCATCGGATCACAGAGATGGCACGGTAACCAGACCAGGCTGGATTACACAATATCACCAATACTGAATATCCCCAGTCATTTTGGTGAGACAATCTCTACATCATCCAAAAGTGAACAAGAATTAAAAAAAAAAAAAGACTGTCAGCATCAGATGCCCTGATAAAACAGCAAAATAGAAGCACATTTCCAGCACCTCTTCTCTCTCACTGAGCTCACAGCAGGGAGCCCCAATCTGCTCTCCTGTGTGTCTGTGGCCATCAAATGTACTCACTGAAAGACTCACCCAGACTAACTCCACTGGGAGGAGGAATCTCCAGCTTAACATGTCCTTTCAGTCCTCCTCTCATCAAAATGGCCTCAATGTTGGGCAGTGGGAGCCAAACAACTTTAGAAAAGAGCAATTGGACAGAAACGAATGTATCCCAATAGAGCCAGTGAATGTGAAGATTCCTATCCTGCTTGTTCAGTAGAAACACTGTTCTGGTTTGGGGCGTATTAGCTCACTTACTCATCACAGCAATCCTTGAAATACAACTGTCAACCCCACCTGACAAACAAGAAACCTAAAGTACAGAAGAGTTAATAACTTTTCAAAGGTTATACAAGTAAAAGGAAAATATGGATGGAATCAAGATGTGAGCCAAGGGAGTCTGGCAAAGGAGAGAAAAAAACTGATGGTAAAAGGAAAAAAATGGAAACAAAGCTTATGTACACAGGGGATTAGGGTTGAAGGAAGAACAGGGGAATGGAAAAAATGAGAATCAGGTGTGTCATGTACAGGTACATATTCTCAGCAATGAATGTAATCATAATGAATTCCTAAACTGTACCAATAAACTCAATAAAGGGGAATTTTTAAAAATCCAAGTGCCAATCCCTCTCTGTAGCAGACCTTCGGTGTAGCTGTTGTCTACAAGAGGCTTTCATATGTTCACAGGAGAATTCCAAGAAGGGCAATGCCTTAGCCCAATGGATTTCAATTCTTTTCTACCTAAATACATTGACTTGATCCACAGCAAATGCTGGATGCTCAAACCCCCCCAGGCTCTGCCCCTCCCCCTCCTTTTACAGTGACTGTCTCCTGATTTTCCCCTAATGACTTGGCTCCAAGAGCAGAGTTTCAGATGCTACAACCATCTATTGGGTACATTTATTTAAGAATATTGCCAGGGATTTAGCTCAGTGTTATTGTGCATGCCTCGCAAGCACAAGGTTCTGAGTTCAATCCCGGTACCACACACCAAAAGAAAAGGAAGAAAATTCAGCCAGGGATTTAGCTCTGTGGTTCTGGTGCTGCCTCACAATAGCAATGTCCTGAGTTTGACCTCTGGTACCAAAAAGTAAAAAATATAAGAATTTTTGCGTGGGCATTTTTCCAGTGTCCCACAAGTCACAGTGTAAGCCGTCATGTGAGTCATAGCTATCAAGCTGGGAATAGGAAGTCAAGTAGGCTGTTTCCTTAGCATTTACACAGGCTTCCTAAGATCTCTCCAGCCCTGTTCTCCACTAAGTATAAAATTATCAAGGATAATCGAAAATAGTGACGGTGCCCACCCCCAGGTCACTAAGGTCCTCCGTCCTAGAATGAATTCCAATTGACAACCAGGAACATTTCCCCAGATGACCCACTGTCACAAGTCCACTCAGAGACTTTATTAACTATTAAATAATAATGGCACCCAGATCCTTATCTATCATCCATCACAGACAGTTCTGAATTCATTTACTGGCTGGAAATCAGGGTTTTCCGTAAGTCTGCTAAACCACAAGTGACCGAATCTCATACAAAGATAGTAATGAGTCAACAGCCTGTGATAAATGACTGTTAGCATGATAACGTCTAGTCAGAAATATATGTAATGACATTTACGCAAAAGCCAAGGCAACAACTCTATGATTCTACAAGGGATAAAAGATTGAGAAAAAATGAAATCAATAGGAGAGAGATTTGGCAAATATCAGGGGAAGGACATCATACCTACCCTAAAAGGTACCACCTAGAAAATATACATATCATCACAGTCAGTTTTCACTTCCCCAAAGCAATTTATTGAGGTAAAATGAGAAAGAGTAGCGAGGACACGGTGAACTTTAAAAGAAAGGCAAGAGCTCTCCATCGGAAATGTCAGAGGAGAACGTGAGAGCGGGAAGGGGTCATTTGGAGACATGGTATTATGGTTTGGATCTAGAAAGTGCTATAGAAGCCTCATTTGTTTAGAAGTGGGCTTTGGGAAGGTGAGTAAATTGTGCCATAGCAGACTTCCTGAGAGGAGGCAGATGAAGCACTTCCCAGAAGGGAAAAGCACTTCTCCCTCCCTTCTTCATGCTCTGCTTCCTGGCTGTCATAAGGTGAGTCACTTTCCCCTGCCAGACTTTCCTCCATGCTGTTCCTGCCTTGGCACCAGCTGACTATGGACTGAAAACGGAAGCCAAAAGAAATCACTCCTCCTTCCAGGGTGGGTGTCAGGGATTGTGTCTCAGCAACAAGAAAGTAACTAAGAGATTCTGGTAATACAGAAGTGTGGTCGCAGCTGTGACTATAAGTGACCATGTAATTCAGAAGCTTTTGGAAGTGCTTTGTGGGAGGAGTTTGGAAATATCCAAAGATGCTGACTAGAGAAGCCCTAGAATGTTATTCATTGAACTTCTTGGGAGATGCTGATCAGAATTTCAAAGCCCAGAATATAGACATAAATGCAAATAGTAAAGACTGGACCTAGAAGGTTTCAGTTGTGAATAAGAACTGCATTGACAGTTTGGCCAGAGGCCATGTGAGTTACACTTTTGCACAACACTGTCTACCTGTTGATCCCCAGAGACTTGGTAGGAGGCAGAGATTAAGGGCAGTGAACTAGTAGGAAGTGTTTGTAAAGTTGGGGCCATGGAGAGCACACGTGCTGAAAACTTCAGCATTAAAAATAAGCCAAGAGGGGCTGGAGATTTAGCTCAGTGGTTCCAATGCCTGGCTCGCAAGCACAAGGGCCTGAGTTCGATCCCCCCTGGTAACCACATACATGCTGGGTGTGGTGACTCACTCCCACCAGCAATTAATATCACATACCACAGTGCCGGGCATGGCTCACACCTGTAATCCCAGCACTCGGGAGGCAGAGACGGAAGGATTGCTGAGTTCGAGGCTTGCCTGGACTACATAGTGATCTCAGGGCCAGCCTGAACTACAAAGCAAGACCCTGTCTCAAAAAAAAAAAAAAAGCCAAGAGGACCAAGGATTTAGCTCAGTAATGTGATGCCTGCTGACAAGTGCAAGATCTTGAGTTCAATTCTTGGTACAAAAAAAAAAAAAAGCCAAGTATTTTGCATAGGGCACAAGAAAAATGACTTGAGGACATCTCAAGAATCAGTATCTTTTGCAGACCTGGAGGAGAAAAATGGAAAGGGTTTTCTTTGGGAAGACAATCTCAGAGAGCCCAGGTCACTCAGGCCCAAGTAGGAAAGCGTTTCCTAGGGTTAAGCCCTTCAGGCCTGTGAAACCATGATCCAAACATCTCTCTGCAAGACAGCCAGGCTACTTCTTAAGCTGGTAAGAGACCTTGGAATTGTCAAAAAAAAAAAAAAAAGCCCTTTCTTTAGGGATGCAGAAATGTACAAGTTATGGAGTCAAAGAGGCTTCTATCAGATTTCAGAAGGCCTGAGAGGCCAGGCAATAAGCTTCTGAGAGGGCAGTGCATACAACAGTAAGAGTAAAGCTGAAAGTACATTGGAAACCCCAGGAAGTTGGAGAAAGGAAGGCCATGAAACATTTGCTGAGGAGAGCTCACAGGCAGAGGAGGGAGGCCATGAGTGGGACAACCTCATCCCAAGTCATTTGGATGGAGAGCTTGCCACTACTTGACTCCGGTGTTAGACACAAAGCTACAGGGTACAATGTTCTCCCTGCTGAGTTTTGGTCTTTGGTCCATTTCCTTTCTTTTTCCTATCTTTCCCTTCTGGAATGGGTATTCTTACCTTGTGAGATTATGTTGGAAATATTTAACAATCTTTTTGTTTTCATAGGGGCTCACTGCTAAGAGTTTTGTTCCAGTCTCAGAAGAGACTTTGGACTTGGACTAATGGTTCCAGCACTGGAACTTTGGCAACTCTTAGAGAAGGGCTAAATGCATTTTCCATAGAGATGGATATGATTTTTGGGGGGAACCAGAGAGGGAATGTTACGCTTTAAGTCTGTAATAATTCACCAAAGCCTCAAGCGTTCAGAAGTGGGACTTTTGGAAAATGATTAGATTATGGGGGTTTTACAACTGACTTGTTAGAAGGAGAGGCTCAAAAGGGAGATTTCACTGGGTACCTGAAATGCAAGGTATATGTCCCTTCTCAGCTCCTGCTTTTGTTTTCTGCTTTTTGGCTACTACAATGTGTAGTTTGTGCTACAAGCTTTCTTTGGCCAGCATCTTCCACCTGTTTTTGTCTTGGAGTCAGCCAACCATGGACAGAAAAGCATGAGCCAAAATAAACCTCTCCTCCTTTAAGTTATGAGTGTTGGGTATCACATCTTAACAATAAGAAAGTAGAGCACATGGATTTCAATTCTGGTGCAATCTCTCACAGATACTAGGTACCTTGAGTCATACAAATTGATTATGATCCCCTTAAGCACCTCACACTGCTTTTTACCATTTCCCAAGCCTTCCTCATATCAGCTAAGCCTTCCTGACCTGTTTCCATGGTATCTCCAGATATGCAGACTTTTGTTCCTTGTGCAGTTTGTGCAGGGCTGCCTTATTTCATTGCAGCCAACCGTAGCTAAAAGACAGGAACAACAAGATGGACAAGTGTGGCAGGGAATGAACCATTTTACTGCAATTAGAAGTTCACGGAGAATAAATTATCCTCCAGTTCAAGCTGTCCAGCAGTAATTCTCATTAATAATAACACTTCAACAACAGCCTGCTTCCCACAGCAACAGTGAGTGCTAGAAACTTTATCGTTACTCTTGAAACAGGACCCACATCCCAGACAGCTAGTGCAGACTGCCATATGCAACACACAAGAGGCTTAAAGCACAAAGGCGCTTGAATGTGGAGCGGGCCATGAAGTTCACTGGCCAGATGAGCAGGTGGAGAAATTCAAAGGGACTCTTTCCCACAGGCTTCTCTCTAATTCACATTAGGTAGTGAAAGAATTTTCACACTATTAAGTCTATCTAAGAAGATATTTTTTCAAGGTGTCTTCTTATCTCATCAGAGATATCTCTTTCAGGGCAGTATCCTCATTTCCTACCTATGACCTGAAGGTTGTACAGAATATAGAGTCCATGAAGGTGGAGACTCTTGCAGAGGGATGATAGCTACATAATGGACAGATGATAGATGATGATGATGATGATGATGATGATGATGATGATGATGATGATGATAGATCGATAGATGATAGATAGATAGATAGATAGATAGATAGATAGATAGATAGATAGATAGATAGATAGATAGATAGATTAAAAGAAGTAGAGAGAGAGAGTGGAGCAAGACAGTTAGGCTCAGCTAGCAAATGCTAGATGTCAACTCCGGACCTTTCCACAGGGATTCTTCATGTTTTTTTTCTACATGGGACAGTTTGTGCTTCTCCAGAGTTTGCAGGACAGTATCCAAGAGCAAATGTCCCAAGAAAGAAAAATAAAATGGGTAGAAAAAACTTCTATGCCTTAATTCAGGTCCCCACAGTTTCACTACCCAGTGTTCTATTTGCTGAGACTCTGTCTACATTTAAGGTGAAGGCAAACAGAATATGACTCCCCAAAGGAATTCAATAGCAAAATTCTAGAATATTATCTGGGGTCAAAAATGTTGCGGTTGACTTGGATGTTTAAAGATGAATAGATACCAGCTACATACATAAGGGCAGGAACAGCAGCATTCCATGTAACCATAGCAAGCAGAGAAAGCAAAATACCAGCATGTGAAAATAAACAGCCTTACCCACTGATAGGGTTATAGCCCTCCATTTTATATAGTCCTTCCCGCTTCTTTACCTCCCTGCAGCTCCACCCTCCTGAGCTTCCGCAAGGAAAAACCTTAGAAGGCAATGTGGCCTAAGATAGGTTAAAAGTTACCTCACCCTGGCCCTTATGTAGGTCCCCTGAACCCAAATCGATCTAAGGCCATCCCTTCCATTGTTTTGGGCTTCTGCCCCTCTCTGGTGCAGGAGCCACTTCACCCCCCTTAAATAAAATCTCTTCTCAGGTGACCTTAGTGTGTGGTGAGATTGTTTGCTGCCAGCGAAGTTCTAATACCCACCTATTATAGGAGCGGCTGGTCAACAGGTTTCACTAGGCCACAAGACTAAAGGACAGAGAAGCTAGACAAACTTGTGTTTCAAGAAGATCACTCAGTCAACAGTGTAAAAAAGCAAGTAGGGACTAGTGGAGAGTTAGAAAGCCTCATTAGTTGACTATTGTAATATAGCTTGGAGATAATGAGGCTGAGGTTAAGGCCAAAGTACTCAGAATGGATATGAGAGGAATCCACGAGAGATTCAAAGGTAGAGTTATAGGAATAAACTCATTTGTTGGATTTCCTCTACGCACTTTAATTATCTCATGCACTTTTCATAATAAATCTACAGTCTTGGAATTATTAGTAGCTTCATATTATATATGAAGAAGCTGAAACACATAGACATCAAGCTACTTGCCCAAGTAGAGCCAGTGTTTGCAGAGTTCAACCCTGAGCCCCACACACTTAATCACAAAGCTGTACTAATTGGATGTGTTGATGACAAAAAGAAAAAAGGGATTCCAGGAACATCACAGTATCAGAGTTAAGTAACTGAGTATTAAAGCTATTTAACAAAATAAATTAGTGCCAGAGGATAGGAAAATCTCATGGATATGAACATATTTGTACATAATGCATTTGAGATATCTATAGGAAACTGATTCTCTATATTCTGTTAGTGATATATGTAAGACATAATGGGCATTTTTTTTTCTTTTTATTGCTGTTGTTTTGTGTATTTCTGTGAGTACTGAGTCTCACTAAGTTTCTAGGTTGTCAGGGCTAGGCTTAAACTTGTGATCCTCTTGCCTCAGTCTCCAAAAATGCTGGAATTGTAGCATGCTTATCCTATATCACCATACCAGCTGCATAACGGACTTTGATCATACAGAAACAGAATGGAATTATCAAACATTTAAACCTATAAAGAAACTTGGGAAATATCTAACCAAATTGTAATTTTTTTTTTTTTGGAGACAGGGTCTTGCTTTGTAGGTCAGGCTGGCCCTCAACTCACTATGTAGCCCAGGCAAACCTGGAACTCAGCAATCCTCCTACCTCTGCCTCCCGAGTGCTGAGATTACAGGCATGAGCCACCACACCCACCACTGTGGTATGTGGTATTGATAGCTGGTAGGCGTGAGTCACCACGCCCAGCATTGTATGTGGTTACAGGGATCAAAATCAGGACCTTGTGCTTGTGAGGCAGGCGCTGGAACCACTGAGCTAAATCTCTGGCCCTAAGTTGTAATTTTTAAAGAGGAAAACTAGGCCCAGAAAGGTGATATAACTTTTCTATAAGTAAACACTTATGTAGATGGTAAAAGTTCAGCTCAATACAATATAAACTTCCCATAGAATTATTAGGGGGAAAAGAAAAGGGTTGATAGTAACTTTCTGGATTTAACAAATTTAATTTGGCTTGATTTCTATAGAACTTCTCAAAAGCCTTTTTATTTGCATACTAAATTGCTCCCCCCCAAAAAGATTCGGTATTTAAAATCTTCTAAATCTTCATGTGGCTGCTCTTCAGCTCTGGTCTTTTTCATCAGATCCCTTAAAGTCCTAGAAGGATAAAAAATGCAAAGGCTTGAAATCAGACAGGACTAGATTTGAACTAAATCTCTACCTGTTATTAGTTGGGCAGCCTTTGACATGCTACTTAATTTCACTGAGCTTTAATTTCCACCTTTGTAAAAGAGGCATAGGAATGTACTTTTTAAGCTACTTCATACATCAACATACATGTTAACTAGTACAAGTAGCCAAGATCCTCCAAAACATTGATAGTCGATGCATATTAGTCACCAACCATTTTTACTTCTCCCTCAATTAGCAAATATTTATTGGAAACTTCTGTATTCCTAAATTATGTGTGGGTATATGTTAATTAATATATTTCTCATTATTATTTCAGAAAAACTAAAGCATCTGTCTTTCCCATTTATTTTATTTCAAACAAAATTTTTATCTGTTGATAATAATTATTTTGACAGCAGACTCTCAGTGCATCCAAGTTTTAGGCTATAAGAGATGAAGAAGTAGAAATCTTATGTATCAGAAGAAAGGTTGCTATTGATCATCATAACAAGTCTTCACTCCATGAAATTTGGATCTTCTCCAGATACACAATTAGCAGGTCTCTTCTTCAATCCTACTCATGAACGAATTGTGGATAGAGTTAGCACATCACACAGATAATCACCATGTAAGATGCAAAGAAAAAAGATAGTCTTAATTCCATATTAAATGTCTGCATAAGAGTTGTTCCTCAGTATAGTTAACTTATTTTTTTAATGAACAGCAATGAAATTCACTCTGCCTAAGGATCTTAATAAAGAGCAAAATCAGTTCTTTGTATTTGTTGTGTTTGCTAATGTTTATGCCTCAAGTCAATAAATAGTACTTAGGCCACCTGCCATGAGCCCAGGTTGGGAAAGGCAGGACACAAGTCCTGTAAGATACCAAGCTCCCCCTAAAGTCTTTACAAGTGTTTACTGGCAAGTATGATATTCACTAAGGAATTAAATGGAAAAATAAGACATATAATCAAGTGTTAGGATGTATGCTATAAAAAAGAAAGAATATTGAGCTGGGCGTGGTGGCTCATGCCTGTAATCCCAGCACTTGGGAGGCAGAGACAGGAGGACTGCTGAGTTCAAGGCTTGCCTGGGCTACATAGTGAGCTGAGGGCCAGCCTGAACTCCAAAGAGAGACCCTGACTCAAAAAAAAAAAAAAAAAAAGAAAGAATATTGAACATAATAGACACAAATGTTCACTGCCTAGGATGCAGAGTAAGCCTCTGGTTCTAACTACCAATTTACAGAAAACACAGGGATACAGGAACATACTAAATGACACCACAGGGGTGAAATCAGCAAAATCATGACACAGGGAAACATAGATGAAAAACTGAATTCTACCACAAATTTATTCAAGGAAAATAAGAGCAGGGTCATATCTTCAGTATGTATAAGAAAGCTAAAAATTCTATCAATCAACCACAATATTTGGATTAATTTAGATCTCAATTCAATAAACAAATGTTTAAAAAGTGGAATAAATAACAATACTGACAATATTTGATAACATGAAAAATTATTGTTAATTTTTTAATTAGATAACATGGTGTGTGATGACATGATGGTTACAGTGGTTTTTTAAAAAAAAACTCTACCTTTTAGATATTCATGGATGAAATGCTAGAATATCCGGGATTTGTATGAATCTAATTTATCACATGAGTAAATGAATGAGAGTTTATATAAGTCAAAATTGCCTATGAGTTTATAAATGTTCAAGTTGGAATTTGAATATGTAGAAGTTTATTATGCCGCCTTCACAACTTTTGGGTATGTTTTAAATATTCCATAATTTTAAAAACTTTCTTGTCTTAATGGGTCATGAATACTATTAGTGTGTCTGTAGCATATGCAGGAGCTGCTTACAAGATAAACCTGTTTCCTCACCTACTATTTGAAAGAGAAAGAGCCAGTATCAAAATTAATGCAAATTAAATAAATACTTAAAAATTGAAGGTATGTACTTGCCCCAGTGGGGGAAAAAAGTTCCAGATTTCTAAACCACAGTTAAACAATCTACCCCAAATCCAAGATTAATGGACCAATATTCTCTAACTCTTGCCCTTCCTATAAGCTCTGCACCTTGCTGAAATAAAACTTCATCAAAAAAAGATTCTTCAAGTACTACATTACCTCATAAACTTTTGTCTTGATTCTGAGTACAGATAGTAGTGATTTTCATCTGGTACCTGACAAAATAAGTCATGTGTCCCAGACTACTAGCAACTTCCTTGAATTTTATTCTTCATTTCTAAAAAAAAAAAAATGAGTTCCTATGTACAGCTGGTTTGATAAGAATAAAATTTAAACAACTCAAAATAACCATTTTTCTCACCCCTTCATGTATGTGCCAATCATATGCTCAGACATACTGGCTAGAAATGTAACATGGGAAAGAGGAAGAATTGAGAAAAGGAGGAAAGAAAAGAGAAGAAGGGAAGGAGGAAAGCAAAAAGGAAGGAGAAAAGTTGACCTTTCTCAGCAAAATCCAGAACTTTCAGTTTTGAAAGTCAGTGCAGCTGTCCTTATGAAGCCATGGAGAACAGAACCAATTGTCCGTTAGACTGACCAGCGATTGGTCAACGTCACTGTGCAAAGTGTGCACTGGAGAACCCGCCCCACTAGCTGGGTAGATCTCTTCCTTTCTGAGGCATTTATGCTAAGGCATCTGAACTGTAAGAAATGGGTGGTTTTATACAACCAAACATTCACATATGATTACTGACTGTGTTAACTCTCAATTTGTCCCTCCAAAAATACTGTGTGCCAAAAAAAAAATCATTTTAAGATGAAAATATCTGAAAAGTTTGATGAAATGATATTTACAAACCATATCATCTCCCTAACTTTTGTACAGTACAACAAATGTTAACTTGGAAACTATTACCGTTCCTAATTAAAGTCTACAGGTTTGCAAAGATGCTGTAAGTGCTAAGGTTATATTTTCATTTTTCTCCAATAACGGAACTAGCAAACTCTGGAAAACACTAGTAATACTGAAGATATCAAAATAGCCTGTCTCAGTTCAATTATTCATATTTACATGAAATATTTCCAAGATATGCACTGACTATTAGATACACCAAGTACTTTACCTAACAATACAAAAGTGATGAGGACCCAAAAGTTTTAACAGAGCACATAGTCAGAAGGAATTAAAGGGTGTGTCTCCTCTGACACCTAGAAGAAGAATGTAATTTAACGATACAAAGAATAACAATTGGGAGCTTCCTCTAGTGACTACATTGCTAATAGGAAGTTCCTCAGAGTCTAGAATTATCATTGCTGAGTCTTCTGGAAGTAGCATCATGCTCTTTTCTCCACACCCATCTAGGGGTAGTTTCAAAGAGAGTAGAGAAGAAAAGAGAATCCTCACATAATTTTGGGTGTTGAAAAGAAGACAAAACCTACATCCTACTCTTCTGGAACTCTGGGAAACAACACCGACATGCACTCAGCTGATCAGTCAATAAATATTCCTACAGATCCTGTTGTGCTCTGAGTCCATGTGTACAGGGTTGAGCTTTTCTTATGCATCATTGAAGTAAAGCAGCAGTAGAGCCAAATGGCTTCATGAGACAACTGGGGCAACAAATGCCAAGTTTTCTTCAAGTCTCCAGCATCTCCAAAAGATGTGGGAAACACACTGATTTTTCACTGTTTCCAACATTTTTATGACGGACAATTTATCTATCCAAGATATAGGAGACCAAGACTGAGAAAAAGAGCAAGGTATTATGTCTGGTGGCCTCCTAATCATGACAAATGGGCATAGATAGCATTACGGAGCCGCACAGAGGACCAGAGAGAATTGTGAATGTCGGGGGAGACCAGTGTAGAACAGGTAAAAACCAAGGTCTGGATACTTTCTCTGCTTCCCTATTGCCTGAAAATGTGAAAGTCTCACCACTGAGGTTAGCCCCAGGATAAATGAGAAATTTGTTGATGGAGTTTAGGCCAGGAATAAAGAAAACTCAGAAGTGACTCAAACTGTATTGTGGAATAATAGTATCTCCAAATGTATTTTTTAGCTGAACTATAGAACCTAAAGTTATATTTCTTACACAAGTAAGGCACTTGAAAATACTGCAATCTGTATACAAGTTTTGTGTGTTTGTGTTTTATAGATAACTGAATGTACCTGAATATTGAAGCCTCCAAAAAGTGTCCCCTTAGTTGACTCTATTTATGATATTGTCATTGTTCAAACTCTTCTTTCAGCCTTCAGCATCATTCATAAACCATGTAAAAAATTCTACTAGCTTATTATATAAAGTCTCTAACTTTCTTGCTAAATGTAGGAGAGAAAGAAAAAAGGAAGGAAAGAAGGCAGTAAAGGAGGTAGTAAGTGAAGGCTGTATAGCCTCACCTCATGCCTCAGAGGAGTTGTCTTCCATAATTATTGATTACCTGTACATGCTATAATTGAAGTTACATCTGCCAAGATGTGTTCTCACATGGAAGCATTTGTGAAGGAGGAAGGGAAAGACAGAGGAAAGGGATTCACTTAAACTGTGGCTTGATCCACCAAATTGCCTAGCTTCTGGCAATTTCCGAAACTCAAGAGACATTAGCTGTTCATTACTGCTGAACAAATTACAAGAACAAAGGCAATTCCCCAATAGGTTAAACAATGGCTATGATGTTTTAATATATATATTGTCATGGTGACTGTTTTGAATGAAAATTTTCATTGGGATTCATTAATACATTTGTGGAAAATAATAAACTACTCAAAGCACAACCACATTACTTTACAGCTGTGTATACCTAGGGCAGTGACAAATAGCTCATCTCTGACTGGTTATTTCCCTTGGAGTCCTGTGCTATCTGTCACTGCTTCTATCTCCACAGTCCCCTAAATTTCTCCAGGTATCAGAAAGAGCTTTTTCCAAGAGGGCAAGGCATTGGCACTGTCATACAAAAGGAAAGGAGAGCTTAAAAGGCCTGGGTCCTGCAGCCCTCTCTGTCTTTCATGTAGGTATCTTTGCATTTTTACAAGCATTGCTCTTAATCTCATTTTTCATTCCCATCTTGAAACTTTATGCCTTCCTATTGATCTTAGTTCTGCTGCTTAGAGACACCAATGAGAAATGCTGAGAACATTCAATAAATAAAAAATATCCATCCACCCCGTACGTGATTCCTCCTTAGAAAATAGTGCAAGTAAAATAGTGTTATTTCTGCTCCCTGATGGGTCTTGAGACCCAAAGTTTATGCCCTGAATGTGGATTAACTTCAGGGATGGGCAGGTAGTATTCTAAACTTCAAATCCCAGTCCTGATTCTGAGCATCATTATTCCCTTAGAGAAGTTACATTCTGTAATTACTGATTAAATCATACACACTGTAATTGAAGTCACATCAACAAAGAGCTCAGTTTAGATTGCAGCATTTGTGACTTTTTCCCTGCATGAGAAATGCACTTATTTTAAGTCCTTTTTTGTTTTCTTTCTTAAGTTGTTTAAACAAGAATGACTTATTTTGTTAGTTTGGACTTAGCCAGGCATCTTGACATACTAGAGCATATTTTAGTCAAGTAGTCTTCTTTTTGTTTAAAGTACACATGAAGATAACATCAGAAATAGTTTTTATCAAATAGGTAAATCAACTCAAGGATCAAAATTATGACCTTAGGCCCTTAACATTTGCCAGAAGAGAGGTAAGGCTCTTGTTACCTTTGCTGCCTTGTATTTCTCCTCTGCTAGGCCTATTTGCCATCCCTGACTTGGAGTCAGCTAATTAGGGACTAAAACCTGTAATAACTATAAGCCATAAAACCTCTTCCCATTAAACTGTGGATGCCAGGTATTTTGCCTCTGCAACAAAAGAGAAGTAACTAACACAGGAATTTGGTAGCAGAGAGGTGGGGTTATTGCTGTGACATTACCTGGCCATGTGGTTCAAAAGCTCTGGAACTGTCTTGTGGGAAGGGGAAGAGCTAGAGAACATTCAGAGATGTTGGCTAAAGAATAGAGCTGGAATGCCATAGATTGTTCTGTATGAGACACTCTGTCAGAGCTCAGAAGACCAGAAGGCCAGGAAGGACCAGGCTCAGGAGATTCTGCTGGGCAGAAGGACTGCACTGGCTGCTGGACTCCACACTATGTGTGTTATGGCTTGATAAAAAGTTTGACTGCATTTTGGGCATGTTCAGGGACTCTGCTGAAAGATTCAGAACTTCAAGCTGAAAAGCATTTTAGGCTGTTCTGTATGGAAGTATCCGGTCAGAAGTCAGAAGACCAGAAAATTTGTGAAGTCCAGAGTAAGGAGGTTTCTGCCGGGAATAAGGACTGCATTGGCTGCTGGACTCCAGATGATGTGTGTTATGACTTGGCAGAAAGTTTGTCTGCATTTTGTTCATGTCCAGAAACTTTGCCTGAGACTGAGATTAGGGGCAGTGAACTAATTAATCTTACAGAAGAAATTTTAAGGCGGTTGAAATCTAACAGTGGCACGGCTACTGTTAGAGGTTTTTAGCCAGATTTATGTTAAGAATCAAGTGCAAAAAGCCTAACAAAATGATTTTAAATGTTTGAAGTTTGACCAGAGAGGAAGCGCCAGTAAAGCTATGGACTGCAGAGACAGAGCAGAGCAAATCTTGATTGCTGAGACAGGACAGGAAACTAGATAAGATAGGCAGGGGATCATCACAGGAAGAAGTAGGCCTCAACCTTTTGCAGTCTCAGAATTGTGAAGGTGGAATAGTTTGCTTTGAGAAGAAACCCCGAAAGCACCATCTTCCAGAATGGCAGCAGTCTAGGGAAAATGTTCCAAAATGGTGGCCTAGGGAAGTTCTTCCAAAATGGCAGTAGTCTAATTTATGAAACTGTTCACAAATGGCAACAGCTGAAAGGAGTTGTTACCAAATAGCCGCAGCCTAGGGAAGTTGTTCCAAAATGGTGGCATTCTAGAAAGTTCCTTCAAATCAGTGGTGGCCTAGTGAAGTTGCCCCAGAAAAGGCCACTTTGGGATACTGTTCCAAATGGCAGCAGTGTAAGAAAGTTGTTCAAAATGGCAGCAGTCTGGGGTAGCTGTTCCAAGATGGCAAGACCTAGAGAAGTTATTCTAAAATGGTGGCCTAGGGAATATTTTTCCAAAATGGTGGCAGCCCAGGAAATTCTTTCAAAATGGCAGTGGCCTAGTGAAGTTGCTCCAAAATGGCCCCTTTGGGATACTGTTCCAAAGTGGCAGCAGTATAAGAAAGTTGTTCAAAATGGCAGCAGTCCAGAGAAGTTGTTTCAAAATGGCAGCCTGGCTAGGCGTGGTGGCTCACACCTGTAATCCCAGCACTCAGGAGGCAGAGGCAGGAGAATTGCCGAGTTCCAGGCTTGCCTAGGCTACATAGTGAACTCAGGGCCAGCCTGAACTACAAAGCAAGACCCTGTCTCAAAAAA
>PVIC010020958.1:0-29034 GCA_004025085.1 Thryonomys swinderianus | reverse complement strand
GTCCCAGGTCCTGCCGGCAAAGCCAGCTCTACTGAGTGGAGAAAGAAGCAATTGAATAGGAAGCGAGGGCTGCTGGGTTCCCTGGGACAGGAGCAAATGAGCTTCACTGAAATGGGGATTTAGTCACTGACGTACTAAAATAGAGTTTCCTGCCCCACAAGGTCCACAGCCCTTCCCCGCATTTTCCAAGTGACAAATCAAATAACATTCCACCCCCCCCCACATCCCCGCAGGCGGCCCCAGCCTCCGGCCAGATCTACTAGACTGCGGCTTTCTCCGCCCTCCGAGGCTGGCCGGCTCCGCCTGGTCTTCAGGGTGCTCCCCCAGGGTCTCCGGCCCCACAGACGCACCCATCACCGGGTAAGCCCCGCACAGCCGGCTTCCTCCCCCTCGCAGAGAAGGACTCAGGGCAGAGGCGGACGGGAGCCTGCGCAGAGCCCACAGCCAGGACAGCAGGGCAGGCACACACTGCCCGCAGACCCACCCCAGGGCAGCATTTTCTCTGTGGCGTCTGAGCTGGTGCCACGATGCCCATGAACACCCACCCACCGGAACTGACGGTTCAGGGCTTTCCTTTTGACCCAGAAGCCAGGAGTTGCCTTTGAAGGCTGAGAGGAACCCTGGGGTCTGGTCCCGTGAGGGCTTTGGCATCTTGGAATAGTAAATCGGGAAGACTTTGTGCTTTGGAAACCAGGAAGCAGAGTTGAACTGAGTCGGAAGGGCGGCAGAGTCAGGAGAATCTCAGTGCACTTCAGACCTCTCCAGCCATAGACCAGAGAAAGGAAAGAGGGAAAATTGAGGGTCTAGGAGGCTGCAGATGCCCCAGGTCCCTCCAACGGTACCCTCAGCTACCCCAGACTCATTGTGCCATCTTCTACCACACTTTCCCTGCCACACACTTTTAGACTGAGCTTGTCACCAGCTCCCCCAAAGCAGAGAGGTACAGGTCTCGCACATGGATCCCCAGTGCCTAGTAAGTGTTAAGACCTTAATACACATTTGTTGAGTAATGAATAAAAAGTAGGGAGGAGATGTACCTGGGACTCCCGGAAACACTTTAGGGACAGCTGGTGGGAGCGGTCGGGGCGTGGATGTGCTGGGACAGATATCCTAAAACTGGGGCCCAGGCACGTCGGCCCTGTGGCAAAGACGCAGAAAGTCTTGTCACAGAAAGTGGCATCACTACCATCTTGTAACCTATGCGGTGGGGGTCGGCCTTCCCCGCCATGGATGAGGAATCACAGGCCTCTGACCTGACCTCGATCCGTCAGACCCTCTGGCAGATATCAAGCATCTAAATCTCTATCCAGCCGTGCCACAGCCCGGGCCGACCCACTGCGCCATGTTGCTCCAAGTCCACGCTTTCTCCGTGTCCTGCTGTGAGGCGGACGGAGGACAAGAGTCGTGTGAACAAGATCTCCGTAGAGAACCACTGTGCCATCTCTCCTGTTCTGACAGTGCTGTGCGGGACCAAAACTAAAACCTAAAACAAAACAAAAGCAAATATGGCCGAAGCTCATGGCCTTTGTCTGCCAAGTCACAGCCAAAACAAAAGGAAGCTCTCTTGATAGAGGAAACTCAACTGACCCCCCAAGGCTGGCTGAGCGATGCCACTGCTCGGTCTTCGTAACTCTCATAGCAGGGTGTGTATGGTCTCGTCACCCAGAGAGACAGCCTGTTGGGCGAGGGAGGTCTTCTTCCTAATTGCGCTTCACCGTGTGGGACCAGCTGCGGCCCTGTCCTTCAGTATCTCCCTCGAAGGCCCTCGGGAGTCTGGCCCGGTCTGTGGTCCCTCGCAGCTCCCGTGAGAATTCTAAAGCTTTTGTTCCCAGGTGCAAAGAGAGTCAATTAGTAGTCAATGGCTGCAAGTGATCACTGTCGTACTCCAGTTCGATTTCAACCAGGGAGACGAAGTGACTGTAAAAGAAGACCGAAGGGAAATTCTGTTTAGAACATCCTAGCAAACAAAGTTTGGATTAAAATGGAACCCTCCACTTCACCAAGAAATTCCACTTCTTTTAGTTAATTAAGTGGAGTGGTACGTTTTGGGTCCATGTGCTAATCACATTCATCATAGGAAATCTGTATCTACACGTATCTTGCTGCTTCTTCCCTTCCCTGGCCTTTAGCTCTTCTCCCGTCCTTATTTACAAAAGTTTGGATTCCGTTTTTCCTTCATTGTCTTGGTTTTTCTCCTAGTCACTTCTTGCCTTCCCCCTTCCTCCCTCACTCATTCCTCTTCTCATCTGAACATTTGCTGCTTCGCAATATCTATTGTACATTTTCATCATTTACACTTTCAGCTTTTCATACCAGAGAAATTGCATGATATTTACACACATATGTCAAGTTTATTCACTTAAGAGTATGGTATCAAGGCCCATCCATTAAACTAATATTAGAGGTTCCATCTGACCCAGCTATTCTTCTTCTTCTTATTTTCCCAAAGAATCAGAAGCATTATACCACAGCAACATACACACACTCGTGTTTATAGCAGCACAGTTTGTAACAGCTAAATCTTGAAAACAACCCAAATACCACCACCCCGTGAGTGGACAAAGATGATGTGAGCTGGTTTTTACACAATGGAGTACTATTCGGCCATAAAGAAGGATGGAGTTGAGAATTCTATTTTGGTAAATAATTATTAAGAAAATATGAAAAAATAGCAAAATTTCATGTCTGGAGCTTTTTATTGAAATGGTATCAAGGAAGCGGGGACAAACTAAACATCAATACCAAGTAAAAAGATACATAGGTGACAGTTTTACCCAAGTGGTACATAAAGTGTAGTGATTAAAAGCTAACAAAATAACTTAGGAGCACAAGGAAATGCTAGTGCTTTAAAATGAAGTGGAAAAAAATAGAAAAGGAAAGTTAATCATTTGTGTCAACATAAGTAAAATAAGTAGTTTTAATATACAGAAGGTAGATTGAAAGAAAACAAAATATTTAAGGGGTGGATTTGTATGGTAGGACTGCAGTTATTTCTCTCCCGTTTATTGGCTCACCTGAACGTTTCGTGTATATCTTAGTCTCACATACCTTATTGTTTTAGTTTATTCTTGAAAGATTTCCCAGCCTCTTACGGGAATGCAAATTCATAGCACAGAGTTTCTGTCCCTCAGTGACTGCGGCTTCCAGCTTGGAGTCCGTCTGTGCTCTAAGCACTGGTCCAGCTGGGCAGCCCTTGAGTTTCCGGGGCCGGGGTGGGCGGTGAGCCAGGGGTATAAACTCTGAGCTCTCAGCCCCTCCTCCTCCCTGCCCTTGGCGCCGAGGGCCGAGGCCCGGAAGGGCACGTCTCACACCCACTTGCACAGACGCCCCGAGGTGTGATTCAGAACCCTCCAGGGCTGTGCACACGTCCGGGCAGGAGCTGTGCGTCCGGACCTCCCGGGCCTGCCGCGGGCCTCTTCATCCCAGCTTCCTTCGCGTTCATAGCTCAGTCCTTTGTGATCACTGGAAATACAGAGTGCGCTCGGTTCTGGGAGCCACTCTGGGTGATTAAGCAAAGCCCCGCGGCAATCCCTGGGGCCCGAGGTACAGCCCTTCAGTCAGACACGCAAGAACCCACGCGGAAGCTCCGGGAGTTGCTCTCGTAGAATAGACAGTGAGGGCCGGGGGGTTAGCTCAGTGGTTCCGGCGCCTGCCTCCCAAGCGCAAGGACCTGAGTTCGATCCCTGGTAACCACATACAATGCTGGGCGTGGAGACTCACGCCCACCAACAATCAACACCGCATACCACAATGCCGGACGTGGTGGCTCACGCCTGTCATCCCAGCCCTCGGGAGGCAGAGACGGGAGGATTGCTGAGTTCGCGGCGGCTTGCCTGGGCACCATGGTGAGCTCAGGGCCAGCCTGAACTACAAAGCGAGACCCTGTCTCAAAAAAAAAAAAAAAAGAATAGACAGTGAACGGGTCCTTCCCAGGACTGGGGACAGAAGCCGGAAGAGGAAGGGGAAAGTGCCAGCGGACGGTGGGGGCAGGGAGACGGGGAAGAGCTTCCGCGTTCTCCAGAGCAACAGGGTAACCAGGGCCGACAGCAGGTGTTACACACGTCAGCACAGCGGGAGAGAAGGTGTTGAACGTTCCCACCACAAAGAGATCGTACCTGTTTGAGGGGACGGCTGCGCCCTGGTCATTAGATCTGTACGCACGTGTTGAGATGTCACAACAGACTGTGCAGTTATCGCGTGACCGTTAAAATACGAATGAGTAACCCTAACTCAAAGAGGAAACACACACACACACACACAGATATATCACGACACACATAGGCAATTACAATTTTTAGTGGCCATGGCAAAGACAGCAAAACAAAGTAGATAAATTAACTTTTGTGTTGTTTGACTTAACCAATATATCCAAAATACTGTCATTTAAACACCGAATTGATATGAACTGTTGGCGCCTTTTCCACGCCAGGTCTCTAAACGCCAGCGAGCGTTTCCTGTGTTCATGGTTTTCCCTCGCAAACAGGACGGCACCGAACGCCCCACAGGTGTCGGGCGAGGACAGCTCCGACCCTCCTTCCTCGGGCATCGTCCTGTGCTTTGGGCAGCCGTCGAGGCGGAGCCGGGCTCACCTCACGGCCCAGTTCCCCGCCGGTGGTTTGAGCCGGGGACCGAAGCACTGCGCAGGAAGGCGTGAGGGCGCTGCGGCTGTGGCGGCTGCTGCAGGAGCCTCCCGCCGCCCGCGCCCCGGCCGTCACCTTCCCGACGGTGTCTTCAACAGCAGCCGCCGGGCAGGAAGCAAGCGGCTCACTGGACACTTCATCTGGCCCCTTAGCTCAGGCTGTCTCGCAATAGTCCCGGGTGTTATTTGAGGTTCGGTTTGAGTGA
Organism: Thryonomys swinderianus; assembly: GCA_004025085.1. NCBI lineage: Eukaryota > Metazoa > Chordata > Mammalia > Rodentia > Thryonomyidae > Thryonomys > Thryonomys swinderianus. Next base: position 24,189 of record PVIC010020958.1, on the reverse strand, counting down.
CTCCACGAACACAGCGTCTAAAGTAGGATTTCCACGCCGACCTGCTTCCATGACAGGAGCTCTGCCCTCCTGGAGACCAGGCCCCCGAGCGCGACCCTCCCGGGCCAGCAGCGCTGAGCCGGCCGGAGGCGGACTGCTTCGGGCAGAGGCGGCTCCACGCGCACAGGCTCCGGCCCATGCCGCGCGGGAGGAGGCTGCGTTTTTCTCTGTCGGAGTCGCCCGCGAGCTCCTCTCAGGGCATCTAGCGTGGGTCTGCAGGCCTGTCTGTTCATTTCCATCACTTTTGCAAGGAGCATAAACGTTGGCATTTCCTGTTCCAAGCCACAGCCAACGCAGTCTCTCCATTCAAAATACCGTTGTTCAAAGTACGTGTCGGACGCGGTCGGGGAAGGAGTCCCACGCGCGGTCTGGGGCCGTGGCCCCGGTCGGGGCGCGCTCAGCCGCAGGGGAGCTGGGCGCAGAGGCCTCTCCCTGCCCGGCCGCGCCGAGGGCAAACCACGACTGGCCACGCGGCGCCGCGGCCCGGGACTGCGCGGCTCCGGCTAGAGCGCCCTGGGGGCTGAGCGGGGAGGCCTGAGATTCCCAGAGGCTCTCCCGGGGCGCAGGGCCGTGCGCCGCCCCCACGCGGGGCCGCGGGACAGGGAAGGGAAGCCCCCGCCGCCTGGCTCCGCCCTCGCCCACGGCTCAGCCTCCGGCTCCCGGGACCGAGCCCCGCAGCCCGCACCGGACCGGAGTCTGCGCCTAGACAGCCACGCGGCGTGAGCCACAGACGCTGCGGACGTTTAAATGTCAGCATCGGCCCCAGCGAGAGCCCCTCTGCATCGCCCCTCACACACTCCCCTTAACGCAGCCCCCATCCCCACCCTGCGCCGGCCCGCAGCGGCCGGGGACCCTCCCGGGAGCCGTGGAGAGGGAGGAGGAGCCAGCTGTGCGCTGCTGCGGCCCAGCGCCGACCCGACGGGCAGCCGGGTAAAACGGCCCCGCGCGCCCCGCCCGCCGGCTCACCGGACCCGGAGCCGGGGACCTCAGCTCTTCCCCGCGGCCGAAAGCAGCCTGACTGGCCGACGCTTCCGCTCGGTGCGGAGTTAGCCAGGTGTGGACCCGGCCACGCGGGAGAGGGCGCGCTCCACTTCCCCCCGGGGCGAGGAGGGCGGCGAGCGCGGGGGAGACCAAGGCGCCGGCCCCGCTGCGGGATCTGCGGGACGCTGACGGCTCCCCACGGCCCGAAGCCTGTTGATGCCGCTGAGGGGACGGGGCGGGGAAGCTCCGCTTCGAGCCTCCGGGGGTCGGTCTCCCCGCCGCGGAGGTCACCTCCGGGGGGAGCCAGAAGGCGGACACCGGGACCCGTCCGGCCCGCCCTCTCATCAGCCGGGCTCTCTGGGCCTCTCGTCTCACCTCTAGCCTCTGTCTACTAAGAGGATCGGAACAGACACAGTCTTGGTGCCAGGAAAGCGGCCTCCAGCGCTGTGATTCTAAATGGAGAAGCCGGCGGGGACGGCCGAGCGCTGAAGACGGAAACACTAGCTGCACATCCACGTGCGCGCGGTTCAGCCCGCAGGAAGCCACGTCCGCGACCAAGCACAGCGCCTCGATCCAACAGCTCCGTGTACAGGACGCAGGAAAAACCTCCCGGAGATAAAGGGAGCTCAGAGGAGATTTATTTTGAGTCATGTGCCTGCTGGTAGCTTCCTCAGGCGGTAAAGCGAGCTCTAGGGTACGGCAGCGTCACGCGTCCGCGTGGGACCCGCCCCAGTCGTGTCCGTGGGTGGCATCTGTGGCCGCGCAGGAGCGGCGACAGGAGGCTGTGCTCGGTGCCCTCGGGCCCCAGCCTCGTGTGGGCTGTGGGCGTCCCGGCCCGGACGGGGTCGCCGCGCACTCAGGGGTCGGAGAGGGGCCTCATCACACACGCTGCTGCTTAAAGGCCAGAGTCGCCAGACCGTGAACTTGATCACCCAGGCCAAACAAGACCCATTTATAACTTTAATTATCAGTGAATCTGACAACTCTATCAAATACCAATTATTTGGCTGTTGCTGAAAGAAACTGTCTTGTCTTGTTAGCCTCTAGAACAACCCCTTGAAGGATGCTGAAATGTTTCCCTTAATATAAATATTTATTAAAATCCATCGCAGTAGACTCATTTAATGATGTTCAGGATGGGTGTGTCATATGACTTATCTCTGTGAAACCCGCGTAACAGGGAGAATATTACAGAGAGGCTCTTAACGCCCCCCACCCTGCCCCCCGACATCCAGGGCTGTGGTCAGGACACGGTATGAGGGACCCTCCAAAAATTCACTTCTTACAAAGCGGAAACAGCACCCCTCAGGGCCCAGCAAAACCGTGCTGGGAGGCCTCAGTTACAAACGCTTTCTGTGTCTCCGCTGCTGGCAGGAGACCTTTTTCCTCCGAAGAGTTCACATTCAGAGAAATTAATGTTTGCTGGTAAAGTCTTAGCTTTGGGCTACACAGATTTATTTTTAATTCTCAAAATTATGTTTTGGATGGAGATTCCAAGAAACAGTCCATAAATGATTAATCTTAATATTAAGTATGTTATTAAACGAGCCCTAGGAAACTGTCAATTCGGTAACTGCTGAACATGAGAAATCTTGGATAGGTTCACCTAATAGTATGTGGGAGGAATGAAAAAAAATCCCAGATTATCCAGGTTTTTAAAAACTGACTATCTGGAGGTGAGTGTTTCGGGCGACCTGCGCTCACTGCCCTGGGCTGCCGCTGCGTGGCGCCCCGTGGCGTGTGGCTCAGAGCCAAGCGTGGGCGCGCTTGCCCTGGCTCCCTCCTCCCTGTCCGGCCCTTCTTACCCACAGCACTTAGGGCTCGGGCAGTACGTCACCACTGTGCTTTGATATTTCCATTTCACTTGGACTTCAGCGCTCCTCAGTCGTCTTTGACACTCTTATAATTTCTATCTGCAATTAAGCTTTCATTATCTTCCTTCCTGATATTTTACTTGTCCAATAAGCCGCTTGACGTCCTTAATTACTAAGTACCCTTCCTTCTCCACACCTGGAGCTATTTTTATTCCTATAATATTTATTACTAATTGGCACACATATACTTCTGTACTTAGAATAATTTTCCTGGTCCCCTTTGCTCCGGGTTTGACTCTTCAGGCAATGCTCTGTTCTCTGTGGTGACCCTCGATGCGCATCCTCTTTGGCATGCAGCACGCTGTCAGCTTCCTGGAAGTAGCTGGAGTCTTCCTCCTCACTGGCAAGCGGTGCTTTCTGCCTCCTGGACATTCCCATCCCCACCCGCGTGTGGCCGTTGGGGTCACAGCCTGAAGTTCTCTTCCCACAAGCTCCTGTCCCTTGACCTGGTCCTTTGATTCCCACCCAGCTGTTCCACACCCTGCATTCTGGCCTGGGAACAAAGGGTCTGGGCTTTGGACAGACAGCGGCAGCATGGACACCCTGCCCAGTACTTTTGGAGTGCACCTCAGAAGTGATCAGTCCACTCGATCCGTTGTTTCCTGCTCTGGTAGAAACTAGGTACCTTTTACATCATCGGAAATTAACATTTGCTTAGAAGTCCACAGAACTGGCCCTTTTAGGGAAAGTAAAATTACTTTTAAGACATATAATCATCACATATATGTTTTATTAAGTAAGGGACATGTATTAATTGTCAATATGTACCAGAAGGCAGATAGAACAAAGAGGGAAAAGGATTGGTATCACCTCCCCCCAGAGGCAGTTCCTGGAATACTCTAGAATATTCTAGATTACTGTAGAATACTCTAGACTACTCTAGAATGTTTGCGATGACTTTTGCTTTCACTGGCAAAGAAAGTGCCCCCCTCTCTTGCTTTTTTGCTCCCCAGTGTGTTCATTTCTGTCTCCTGGAGAAAGGTTTGCTGGATTCTCATGGAACTAATGGCATGTTTTTGTTTTTTCTTTCATCTGACAAGCTGAATTTTAAATCTCTCTTTCCTCACAGCTCACTCAGCCCCAACCTCTCCGCACATCTCCACATTCCGGGTGGTGACTGTCCTCCCGGCTGGTCCGTGTGGGTCTCGCACCACACACACCCTCACACACTTCAGGACTCAGGGTTCCTGCAGGCTACGTGGAAGTTTTGGTTTCGCTTACAGAAGGGCAGGTCACCGGGTCGGAGATTGCGAGCCTGGACCTGAGACAGAGAGAATGGGCAGTGGTGGTGGGAAGAGTCGCCCACAAGTCAAGCGCGGCCCAGGCCCATGTGACTGGAAGATCCAGCGGGCACAAGTCCAGGAAAAGAACATTTCAGCTAAAAGTGTATTATCCTAAAGTGCACACTTTCACTTAATTCGGGGTAAAGCAGAATGAACCATAATAGGTCAATAATAATGACTTATGCCTTCCGTCATCTGGCACATTTACAATAAATGGTAATTTACCATTAGGGAGAGACATATTTCTTTCTTGTGCCTAAGAGAAATTAGCATTAGTCATACTGAGAAAGAACAGGTTTTTCATCTCTACACTTAGGATTTGTATTCTGCGATTCAGGCTTAGAATATGGTTTGCAAACCCCTCTCTCCTGGATCCCTCCTCCCTGTTCCCATTTAGAACATCCAGGAAGGATTAAAATGTGGCCATTTATGACATCACCCTCTCTCCACGGCGATGGACCACACTTCCATTTGGTGCTATTTGGAAAATATTTCACGTCCCGGTCATGAGACACGGTGGACGGGAGGGAAAGAGCAGTCACGGGTGTAGGTGAGTGGATGGAGCTAACAGCAAGATGGGCGCCATTCGGGCCCCCAGCTCGACTCGAAGGGTGAAGTGCTGTGTCTTCAAAGCCCACCCTTCCCTCTGTTTCCCTTTTTCTCCCATTTGAAACTCTCTAATGCTTTTCTTGAGACAATAACTCTGTTTACTGACAAAACTATAGGCCATCAGTGTTTTCACAAATCAGTAGGGATCCTAGATCTGGACTTTTCTGTTGAAAAGTGATTGATTCTAATTTGTTTGGTTCATCATCCCACTTGTAATGTCTGGGTTTTTGAAAAGTATGTGTGTTAAGCAGGGTGCAAAGATATAATTATAAAAGTTGCATCTTCCTCTCCACTTCCTGAATATTTGGCTAAAATGTTCCTCCAGCTCAGAGAGATGTCAGATTAAATTACAGGGGACACCCTAACACTTTTGAGGGTGCATCTTCCCTTTCCGTGGTCTATAAACCGGCTCACAATAACTTGATTAGGAGAAAGTCCTGAGTAATTGGATGAAGCCAGGCCCGGAAGATTTGCACAATAATCAATGAACTCTACGCTCCAGCTCCGCCGACTGCACACTGCTTTTCTATCCACCTCAACGGCCCTCCTCAGAGCTCAAGCCGCAGAGAAAGAATCACAAACCCTCAAAACTGCACTAATTTCATAAGCTTTTTGAGAGTAGATTGGATTTAACAGGACTGTGCTTTTGCAAATGGATGGTTGACATAAATCAGAGGTAGTGGAAAGGTAACGTTTATCTGATTTGATTTAGCAGCAATCTGGTCCAGATGGCAACGTGGAATTTAAAGATATTGAAATATACGGATGCAGCTGGAGACTGTATAAACCTAAATATAAATAATTCAGATGTGCTTATGCATTTAACAACGTCAGTTTTAAATATAGATAAGAGCCGAGACTGTAGGCTAGCAATTGGAAGCAAGATGACTGAATGCAGGTGCTCTGACATATGTGACCATATTTTAATGCCTAATTTAGCCGCAGTCTGGAAATGGAGGTAGAGTTCATTAGATCTACCTGTCTAGCCTAGTGAATGAAGCACAAATTAACATCGGGTTGGTAGATCTGACACGAGAAGCCAGTAGGATGAACACCTGACCGTAACTCAGAGTATAGAACCTTTGTCTCTGTGCTGGGACCATAGGCTTATCTTTCTAAAAAGAAAAATGAGAATGATGGCCCCTTTGAAACTTGAACCAACAAAGGCTGGACGCCATCTTGAGAGGATTTGGACACAGAATCCCACAATGTTGAGAATGGTTTCGAGGATTTAATAGAGAGCTGCTTCTTCCCATCACAGAGAACACTCGTTTAAGACCTGAATTCAAATTCTGCTGTCACTCAACAGCCCCGAAGATAAACTGATGTGGAAGAGAGGAACTCGCACGTCTTAGGGAACCGAGGACTGTGAGTCCCTGACCCACCAGGTCGCTGTTTTCTCCCCACTTGCGTTTCCAGTCTCTCTCCTGTCCCTTCCTCTCTGAATTTCTTTTAGATTATCACCCCACTGACCCAGACAGCCAGGCCTCTGCCACTCGGGGCCAGGTTTGGGCTCCCCGAGGCTCGGGGAGACGGTGACTCTCACCGAGGCACCAGCCCCAGACAGTGCCACTCGCGCCATCCGCCACGGCTTCGCCCCCTCAAGAGCAGCGCCCCCCACCCGGGTCCTGGGTGATCTGTTTCTTCATCTCACGTTTGTAAAACCCAGGCCTTCCCCATAGTGTCTTCAGAAGGGCGGCTTGGCGCTTGGTGAGACCCTGAGCTAAAATTCGGCATCAAAAATAATGACTTCAGAAGATAATGAGGGGAAAAAAAAATTCTAAGCTGCCTTTGTGGGGAGGGGCGGTTATGAGAAAATGAGACATCACAGAGGACTCCACACCTCCCGGCGGCCGGATGAAACCCGAACTCGAATCAAAGACCTTGCTGGAGAATAAAGAACCAGCTCGGGAGATTCAGTGACTTGTGGAAGGTCGCCGAGCTAATTATAGTCGGGCTTAGAGCAGAGGTCCCCGGATCCCAGAGAAGAGCCTGCTCGTCCCGCAGAAGAGCAAGGCAGAGCGCGGCAGGCAGCGCGGCACCGCGGCAGGCCCGCGTGGGCAGAGGCAGGGCCGTGGCGGGCGACCGAGCGTGCTCTCCGGAGTACATCAGGCCCGCGGCCCCCTCTTCTCTGAGTCTATTGGCTGGAACACGACGATTACAAAGTCTGTAAGACAACGCCAGGCAAGCTCTTCAGAAGCAAAAACAAAACAGGGACATTAAATCAGTTCCAACTTCGCTTCAGGTGGGGAGGCCCTTGGAGATTCTTGCCTGACATCCAGACGGACCCCAGGGGAGGAGAGCAGGTCACCGGGCTCCAGAGCAGTTTTCCACGGCGAGCCCGGCAGCGCCTGGGCCTGGGCCTTCTCCTGTGTGCTGTAAATTCATCTAAATCCTGCTTTGTCCCTGGCTGTATACAGACTCTGAGGACGCGAGGAGACAGACAGCCCTTGAGAGGAAGAGGCCACGGCAGTGACAGAGGCTCAGGCTGTGCCGCTTCCCATGTACTTGCTTCCCAGTGTTTCCAGGCTGGGGAGCAAAGAAGTTTGTGCCAGTTCTTACCAGGGAAAATACCCACTGGGCAGAAGAACAGCAGGTCAGTTCTGCCTGTGCCACCAAGGACGGACTCCGCCTCCTAAATCGTGCTTCCTCTTTTGGTTGTGGATTTTCCCTAAACCAGTGCACAGGTTAGACTAGGAAAGGCTGTGGGTCTACTCAGACAGGCGACACTGCGTTTCATCCCATGAAGAAAGCTGATGGTTCCGCTGTGCATGTGTACGGGCAGCAAAGGAGCAGTGACTGCGTATTCACACAGGCTGCGCTCCCAAAAGGCTCCTCTGTGTCTGCATTTCTGGCAGGTATGTTGTGACACTAAGGTTTCTAAGAGTCACAAATACCAGGGGCTCTCATTTACTAAACCCAAATTGCAAGCAACTTGAAAGATCCTACTTTCACCAAAGATAGTAATTTTGCCATTTTGGTAATTTTGAAACTGGCTGAGGTAGGTAACAGGCTTGGTTTATTTCCTACTATCTTTTATGTCACTGAAATTTGAAACATTGTGAGCTCACCCGTGCACAACCTGTATCTCCCCAAGAACACCAGTTAAATGCTTACCAGACTTGTCTTCATTGCTTTCTCATTGCTGAAACAAAATGCCCAACACCTCCAACTTATAGCAGAGGCTTCTTTCGGCTCACAGTTCCAGAGGGTCTAGTCCGTGGAAATCCTGCACTGCTCACACCCCAGTGTCCAGGAGGCACAGCAAGGGAGAAAAGAGCCCAAGGCATCGCGTCCTTTGGGGTCACTCCCTCAGTGACCACCTCGTGCCAGGCCAACCTCCCAACCGCTCACTCAGCTGCTGATCCCATCCATGGATTGACCCTTGGTCCACTCGCCTCCCAAAAGTTCGGCCTCTGAATGAATGACACTTTTGTAGGACTTTCTACACCTCAACTGCAACCGCTGGGTAAAGAGTAAATATGCAGTCTTACGTCAAGCTAATAATTTGGCCTAATCCATGGGTTATGAGAAGCCTCTCTCTGTTTTTGAGCAGAAACATAGCATAGATTTGCTCTGAGAAGTTTGCCAGAGGTTGATAAGCATGACACATCAGAGGAGGGGAAATGGAGGACAGAGATCTCTTAGAGAGTCTAATCAGACTCAAATGCAGTTAATAACCTTCAGTTAAGTGCTAGACATTGTGCTAGGAAATTCCGTATGCTGCTCTCTAGCTACAGAGACATCATCATGGCAGCAGACATCACCCTGAGAAAGGCCGTGAGGCCACACAGAAGGTGCAGACTTCAAACGGAGACGGTATGAACAGGCACTCCTGGCAACGGTGTGACCAGGAGCTTTGGAAGAGCAGCCTCTCCCACAGCGCAGGCACCGAGGACCAGCCGCATCACCCACACCGAGCGAGGCAGCCTTTCCTTCCTGGGGTAAAAATCCGCAGATGAGAGATGGGTGAAAGTTTGCCCAAGCACAGCGCAGGTTTCCGCCCAGTTTACCATCATCCTTGACTGTCTCCCCTTTTTGCTAAGTTTTCCTCTATTTTTTGCAACCCAAAACTCCTGTGAATGCGATGTCTGATCAGGAAAGAGTGCAGTCAGAGGGAGCAGGGCTGGGGCACTTAGGGCATGCCCTTCCGTTTGGGATGTCTACAAACAGTCCTCCTTGTGGTGTGTCATCACCCAGGGAACTGCAATTTACTCTTTGCCTCTCTTTTGCTCCGGAGAACAGTCTCTGGCTCAACACCCGCACACGGCGGGCTTCCCGAGCACGCAGGGAGGAGGACCTGAGCTCCCTCGGCTGCAGCGAGGTGCATATTAATGATGGCTGGGCAGACCCCTGCTGCGAGGCTCAGAACATGAAAGACACACCTACACGTGTGAGATCTGTGCCATCAAAGGCCACGGAAACATCAGTGAGGAGGAAAATTGACACAGCCTCAGAATCAGCCCTTATCAAACAGACGGTCTGGACGAGTCCTCATTAGAGAGGTCTCTGTGCTGTGGCCTGACTGAAAGGTTTCCAGCTGCAAGATCCGGAAGCAAAGGTCACAGTGGCCTTGCATCAGGTTTCCCACGCCTCTTTCCACGGACAGGATGAAGGAGGCCTTAACGTCCGCCGGGACCAGAGCCGGGCTAACCGCAGCGCTTTGTCCGGTGCCCTGGGACCCAGGAGGACCACTCTGACTGTACCTGAGGAAGCCTAATGACACTGCCCTGAAGGGCAGTGCTGGTTTCGCTCAGCTTGGCTGTCCTATCCCTGGTTGGCAGTGAGTCAAGGCTGCCCCTGACCACATGAGCTGCATCTACAGCCAAGGGCAAAGCTGTAGATCTGTGAGCAAGAAGCCTTGCCAGGCCGCTTGGCCCTCGGGGGCCCCGCCAGTGGTCTGGAGAGGGAGGAGCAGGGCCCCACTGCTGTCCAGGGCCTGGGAAACTTCCTGTGCCTCCTGGGTCTCTGCTTCCAGGGAAGAATTTCCTCCTGCTCCGACCCTGCCCCCACCCCACTATCATGAATGGCATTCCAGCTCTCGCAGAGGCTGCAGAGGCTGCAGAGGCCTGGGACTCCTCTGTGACACTTCCTGTTATTTATTCTGGGACCACTTGAGAGATAAGTGGAGGAGCCTGGCCTGGAAGCCCGCCTCCGGGGCTGCGCTTCGTGGGTCCCAGAGCCCCTGCAGTCCCCGCGTGTGTTCAAAGGCAGGATGTGCATCCTGTCCACCGGCGACCTGCCCTGCGCCGGGCGAGGGACGGGACGGTGCCCGCCGCTGGCTCCCTTTGTGGCGAAAGCGTCTTTTCAGATTGCCAGACCCGCGCTGTGCGCCCTCCTCCCTCGGGACCGCTTTGGCGGTCACCGTGACAACCTTCCTCTAACGCGGCCAAGGTCCGGGCAGGCGCGAGCCCCACCCCGCCGCCGGCGCAGGGCGTCACCTCTCCGTAAGCCATTTCCTGGATCAGAAACCCACATGGCTCCACAGCGCCCGCCATTCAAAGCCGCCCTCTCTGCCCTTTCAAATTTAATTTGTTTCAAATCTTGTAGGAGCCACAGAATTATTTCAGGATTGGAGTCAAGTGAAAACAGGTGCGCCATTCTTTTACCCCCCCCCCCAAAGGATCCCGAGGAGACTCGGAAGGAGCCAGGGCCAGGAGGAGGGTCCGGGTGGGCCGCGCGCCGGGCACCAGGGTGCTGCCCGCTCTCAGGGGTCCCAGCGCTCCTGACCCAGCAGACTTCTGCCCCGCCCGAGCGTCCATGCGGTGAAGGGAGGCGGAAAGCCCAGGTCCAGCCCGTGCCAGCCCTCTGCTCTGCCCCGGGCCAGGCCATTCTGGCCTCAAGGCTGAGGCAGGGTGGCCCCATCTTCCAAGAGAAACCCGAGTTCTTTCCTTGGCTACTGAGGGCTTTTCCTTGGCTGTCCCGTCGGGCCGAGCTTCCTGGAGGGTCAGGCTTTAGAGGACTACGCATGGAAAACGCTACAATGTTTAAAATGAAGTAGGAAAGTCTTATTCAAACATAAAAACTGGGGTTCAGCAAAAAGTCAAACCGAAGGGAGAAGCACTCTAACCGCGCCGTCCGTGGAAGGGGGCGGTGTGCACCCGGCCTGGCCCTGGGCCTGGGGCCCGCGGGGCTGCTGCGCGCGGCGGGGGGCGTCCTCCCACCTGCCCCACGCTCCGCCCCCGCCCCACGTCTCCCGTGACCTCAGCCCCATCTTGATGCCCGCGGCGTCCCGGCCTAGGTCTCGGCCCGCGCCTCTCTCCTGAGTGTCACGCCGCTGTGACCCACGGGCTCCTCCCGAACGTGCGGCAGGACTCGGGCCGCTCAGCCCGCCCCGCCGGCCCCGGCTGCACAGAGACAGATGGAGTCTTTGGAGCCAGGGCGAAATCTCCTCACCGAGGACGTGCCGTTGTCCTGCGGCTTCGGCTCGCTCACAGCACAAGCCAGAGTCTCCTGGCCGGCCCGACAGACGCCCAGCACCCACTCCCTGTCCCACTTCCTGCCTCTTAACGCCTGAGCTCGCCACCTCTCCTCCGCCTTCCCCCACCTCAAGCTCAAGACGACGCTGGCGCCCTGGGACCCGCTTTGATCTGTGCGTGGGACGCTCTTCCCTCCCCCGGGGGCGCTTTCCATGGCTTTGGTAATCTCCAGGAGTCACATCATCCATCTGACAGAACGAGGGGTCTGATGCTGCCTCAGACCCCTTAGGCTTTATATTTCCATGTGATAATTCTCTTCACCTGATCCGTTATGTGCACACTGCTGACTGTCTGGATGCACCAAACAGAATAAACTCCAGGAAAATGAAACTTTTTTCTATCACTGCTTCGCTGGACCTAAGGTGACGTCCCTATGCGGCAGATGCAGCACCGAAGTTGCCGGAAGCTCTCCAGCGCTGTCCGAGCCCCGCACACCTCTCTGCGTGGTCAGCCCTCCTCTGAGCCGAGCGTGAGGCTGGGCCTCTGCGCCCGCCGCGTCCCACGCCCTCCCGCACAGGAGCCCCCGCTCAGGCAGGCCGGGCGGCGGGGAGGCCCAGTCAGAGCCGAGGACACACAGGGACACGGTCTCCGACTCCTGGGGGACTGCAGACGACTTTCTCACGGAGCTTCAAACTATGGAGGTACAGAGAGAACCGATCTCCTGCAGTCCTTGGGACACTGTGGGGTGTCGGGGCAGCCGCGGTGCGAGAGAAGTCACCCCTTAAGCACAACACGTGTTGATTGTGACCTCCTCACCCCACCTCTGGAGACCCGGGCATCAGAGAGAAAACGCAGTGGCACGCCTCAGCCCCCTCCTGCTGGGCTGCCAACGTACCCCGGAGGGCCTCGAAGATACTGCAGCACAGATCAGTGACGGGGACGGGCTGCCTGCCCTGTCCAGGCCTAAGCCAACTGTGGTCATTCCCAGGAGGGTAAGTGCCAGGAGCTTTGACCGGCTCAGTAGGAAAACATGCGATCAACTAGTCATGTCTGGTACGGGCGTAGGCCTGACGCGTGGCGTGTGTTAGGGAAGCGGATCTGCCTTGCAGAAAGCAGAAAACCTGACTTAATTTCAGAGACATGGTAAGGGCTAAACGTGTCCATGATGAGGAACAAGGGAAAAGCGGGTTGAGGGGCACGAGGCATGGCTTCCTGCAGGTGAGACACCGGGGGCATCTGGGTGTTCGGGCCCCGGCTATCTTACTGGACCAGAAGTGTCCTGTCACAGAGGGACTTGGGGTCAGGCGGGGACAGTCCACGAAGGACGGCACGGTCATGAGGACCTTGGACCTGGACTGACCGGCTGGACTGGACAGCAGTCATAGGAGGCTCTGCAGGGTCCCGCCGCACTGCACTGGGGCGGATGCTGGAATCAGATGACTCCGCCCGGTGACTACAGGACGGACTGAAGCCTGGGCATGGACGGGGGGCCTGGGGAGCATCTTGCTGCAGCCAGCCAGGAAATACACTCTGGAGAATGTGTTGAGCGGATCTCTCAGGAAGACAAGCGCAGACTCCTTTGCCGCGTTCAGACCTGCGCCATGATGTTGACAGAGAAGTTTCAGGACCAAAGGCGAAAGGGGGCTGCACAGCCCAGAGAAGCTGGCGATGGCCGGCGGGGGAGGCGAGCCAGAAAGCGCCGCTGAGGATCAGGGGGGAGAGGGAGCCCGTGGGGCCCCCGGGCTGCGGCGGCGTCGGGGGGGGGGGGCGGGTTCGCTAGCGACCGAGATCGCCATGTGCGGGCTCAGTGCCCGCCCAGATCGGCCCGCGAGCTCGGGACCCGGACGCGGCCTCGGAAGTAGCCAGGGAGCAGCGAGGGCACCAGCGGCCAACAGTCGGGGCTCATTTCCATCACTGCGTGGGAGCGGAGTACTCCAATTTGTAAAGGAGGAGTCTCCGTCAGAGGCTTCATGGCATGGAAAATTTTTTGATTCTTAAATATTCACAGCTATTTTAATTTTATTAAAAAAAAAACCCACAGAGTTCTCTGTTCGGGTCCCTTACCTCAGAATCGATAGGTGTGGATTTTGCTCGTCTGTGGCCTCTGCTGTGGCCTGCATCAGGCTCTGCCCCAGGCCCACGGGTTAGAGCTGGGCACACATTGCAGGTCTGTGTACATGTGTGTGCTTGTATGAGTGAGTGTGCATACGTGCATGAGGGTGCACATTTAATTCCAGCTGCTGCGAGAATCCCTTTCTGCCTCGGGAAGAAGAAGACTTCCTTCTCGAAAGGCTCAACCTGGGAGGACTTGAGGTCTCCACACTGAAGGCTTTGGGCAGAAGAGCGATGCCGATCCAGTCTGCAGGCCAGAGAGCACCGGAGGGAGGACGGTGAGGAGGGAGACCCAGGAGGAAGGGTCCCTCCCGGAGCCCAGGGCAGGGGAGGGAAGGCGAGCTGAGGAAGGCAACTCTGCAGAGACGAAGAAAACCGAGCCCTCCACGGGGCAGGGCAAAGGCTGTGCGCTGGGCAGCAGCCAGGGAGAGCTCCCCCGCCGCCCTCTGCCCCTAACGCCGTCACCGTGCATAAGGAGGTGTCTGCTAAGCTTGTTTTCGCAGACGGGGAAATTGAGGCACAGGGCATGAGTCTTTGCCCAAAGTCTTTGCAGCTAGAAACGAATGCCTTCCGCTTCTGCGTTCAGCATTAGTCTGCAAGAGAAACTCCGTTCTGGTTCTGGTGCGGAGATCGTGGGGTTTAAGCAGCGGCTCAAGGGCATGGAAAGCCGGGTGTGGGGCGCACAGCTGCAGTCCCTGCGCCCCGGAGTCTGAACCCAGCCTGGGCAACTTAGTGACTGAGACCCTGTCTCACAGGGGTAAGGCGGGCACCGACCACGGGTCTCGCACGGCTGAGACAGGCGTGTAAGGACAGAGCGCGCCCACGGCCCGCGCGGGCAGCTCCGGCGTGTCTGAGCGAGGAAGAAGGGAGGCCGCACGGGTGCCCGTGCGCAGGGCCCGCCGTCCCGCTGCCGGCTCAGGCGCTCCCGCTGCTCCAGGAGGCGAAGATGCCGCGGGGGCCGCTTTGCCCACGACCGACCTGCCAAGCACGAGCCGAGCCGCGACGATGAACTGCGACCACGGAAAGACATCCCTGAACGAAAGCTCCGCGCCTCACGGTCGAGAGGCCGAGGCCTGTCGCAGGGAGTGCGCGGAGATCAAGGGCCGAGCGCTGGGTCCTGGGGAGACGGAGCCCGGGGCTCCTCAGGGGCTGCGGCTCCCGCAGGGCAGGAAGGGCGACCCTGCGCTCGTTTCCAGAACGGACCCCGAGGGCGAGGGCGCAGCCGGCTGCGTCCCGCGGGCTCCGGGGCTGCGCTCCGCCCGCGTTCCGTGCTCTTTGCGCCGAGCCAGCCCCTCGCGCCCGGCCCTCTGCCCTGGGAACGCCGAGCCGGGAGGGCGTGTGCGCCGGGCCGACAAAGACCGAGCCTGTGCCCGCCCGAGCTGCTGGGGGGCGGGGCTGCTGGGCTCATCTCCAGGGAGCCAGCAGAGAGGCGCTGATGGGAGCTCAGAGTTAAACAAAGAAGCCTTTCTGAGCATTAAAAACAATGGGTCCGGGGCATGGACTGGTGCCCAGGGCCCCACACGCTCGTTTGCTTTTGAGGGCTGTTTGGGCTCTGATTAGCGAAGCCTTGCCCGAAAGGATTAAAAATCTTGAACTTTCAGAAAGAGCCTTGTCGCAGGGCACATGGGAAGAAGGCGGAGCCGGTGCCCACGCCAGAGCAGGAGGGCAACGCTCAGCCCCTGCATCTGCTTTCGGTGCCAGATAAAAGTGACCAAGAAGAAATGCACAGAAATGACGCGCTTGTCTTTGTAGCCGTAATCTTTCCACTCGTATCGCGCGTCAGGGGCTCACGTTTCCCCAGCTCTCAAAGCTCCGAAGCCTGTGGAATTCCTCCCAGTCCCGCCGAAGCGCAGCTACTTCCTGAGTCTAACCGGCCGCGCGGAAGCCCCCCCGCCCCTTCCAGGCCTCTCCCGCAGCAGCCTGTGGGGTCCTCCCCGGAGCCCTCTGCACGTGGCTGGTCCCGCACCCCTTGAATGGGCCACGGATGCCATCCGCGCAGTTGCAATAGTCACACTGTGTTCCAAGAACCTGGTAAGACACGGGAGTGTGTGGAACACCCAGGACCCACACGCAAGCGGCGAAGGGGAATCCATCCCTAAGGCATCGGCGTGCCAGCTGCCGATGCACAAAAAGACAGAAACGAGCAAAACTTCCGGCACAACTCCCCTGCTAGTCCTCTGGCTGCTCGTCCAGAAGATGCCGCTAAAGACGTTTTATACCTTCCATACCTTGTTTTTCTTTCTAATTCTGTTGCATGTTTTGAATCCTATACACTTCGGAGTCATTCACCTTGATCAACGAATCTTACTTTCTCTGTCTGGGGTGATGCTGTCTCCGAGAGATGGAAAAGAGACCCGAGAGGACTGGAAGCCTTTGCTATCCAAGCAAAGAGACACAAACACATATACAAAGTGCATTCTGTATGTTGAAGGAAAATTTCATCCAGGGCAGATCGTTAGGAAATAAGGTCTGGAAAGGTCTTCTCAGGTTGTGGCAGTGCGAAGCATGCTGGGAAACACGAGTGTGGGTGACGTATTCTTTTTCCTGTGCAGTACCTCACGGCACGGCTGTGCTCTCTGACTGGCCCACAGCTCTGCACTTCAATGTTGATGGATACGTGGGCTGTTTCAAGTTGTCACTGTCATTGAAACAATTTTGTGTCTGCAGCTTGATGGCCTAGAAGATACACACCAACCATGTGAAAACACAGTCTGCTGAAGCACTCAGAAGAGAAAATAGGTCGACTGAGCAGCCCGGTACCCACCAAGGAGACGGAACCGAGGTGGCGTGGTGCTGTGCCCTGCAATCCAGAGCTCCAGGAAGCTGAGGCAGAAGGACCACAAGTTCAACTCTGGCCTGAGTGACTTAGTGATAGATAGAGCAAGACCGCATCTCAAAAACAGTGGAATAAATTGTTAATACCTTTCCCAAATAGGAAGAATCACTTGTGCATTTCCTAGTGATTCTAAAAGTACTTAAGGCAGAAATTGTAGTCACTCTACAATCTCTTCCAGAAGGTCACAGTAGGGAGAACACTTCCTAGCTCTCTCAGTGAGGCCAGCGTTACCCTCATAACAAAGCTATATGGACAGACCCAACAAGAAAACAAAACTACAGACCACTGTCTGTCATGAACATCAATATAAAAATCCCCACCAGAATGCTGATGAGTGAAATCCAACTATGTGTAAAAAGAACCACACACGTGCCACAGTCTGTAGGATTTATTCCAGTATAGATTCAACACTCAAAATTTAATATAGTCAATCACAGCAATAGAAAAAATAAGAGAAATCACATCATCAAACCAGTAGGCACAAAGGATCATTTGACAACACCCCTCAACTCACCAAAATGAGAACACTCAGAAAAACTGAGATAGAGGGGAACTGGCTCAGCTCGATAAAGGACAAAGACAGAAATCAATGATCTCAAACATCATGGCAGAAATCTGTTTCCTGTGAAATCAAGAACAGAGCAGGATATCTCCTCCCATCAAATCTCGTTTTAATGTTGTTCTTGAAGACTCAAGGTAATGCAATGGACGAGAAAATAAAAGTTATAGAGGTGAAAAAAAAAAGATAAAGATGTCTTACGGTGTTTAAAACTGGGAATAATAACATACATAGAAAATCTGAAAAAATCCTGCTAGCATTCTATACCTTGTGTTAAATTTTGCCACGACCCTAAAACTAAACACTATACCCTATTTTGAAAATGTCATACAGACATTCTCACACCTGTCTCCCCATGACCATTAATTTAAGGAAAGCCTAGAAAATGAAGGGACTGGCCTCACGTTACTCGACGGGCTCACGTGATGCCCTCCAGCCCTGGCCTCCGTGAGCCTCGCCCCGCCAGCACCAGGGCCAGCCACCGGCTGCCCTCTCTGGAGTTTCCGAGGAAGGTTCACCTCGGATTTGGCTCACCTTTATCTGGTAAGTTGCGAGTACAGCTTCTTCTCATGTGTTTGTGCCAAGACGCGTTTTCTCATCTGTAGAAGTACTTGCTCCTTTGCCATTTTATTGAGTTATTTGTGTTACTGATTGTTCTGGATTTTGAAAACCGTTGTTATTGGTATAAGCTATCGTGTTCTCTCGGGTAGATTGTTGTTTTAAACAAAACATCCTGTTTTGATTTCACTCTGTGATATTTTTCGGTGAATGAGTCTTTTCGTTTTAATGTAACCAAATTTATCAATCTTTTATTTGTAATATCTGTTCCTATGTTTAGCATTTTATTTCCTCTACCTTGTTTAACTTTAGTCTTTCATTTTTATTCAAAGTTTTTAATTTTATCTTCTTTTTTGATAGACATGTATAAGGCATTAAAATTCTACCAAAATAGTTTTAATTTTTCTATGACTATTCAGTTGTAAGGTTTTTAAAATAATTATTCACTTCTAAGTTTTTCCTATTATTATTCTGTTGTAAAATTTTGATTTTTTTTTTTCTTTTACACATGAGGGTTTTTCCTCCCAAATGTATGAGGCTACTTTAATCTCTCTTTGCTGTCGGACTGTGCTGTGAGAGTCAGGAACGCGGTCTCTGTGACCTCTTTGATATTTATTGAATCCCCTTTATGACCTGCAGCGCGGTCTGGGTCCCACGTGTGGCCGGGTGAGACGTGTGTTCCCACTCCTGGCGTGCGCCCTGCGTGTGTCTGCCGCCCAGAGTTTCTCCGCTGTCCTCCACTGATCGTCCCCATTCTCGTCCCGTGACCGGGTAGCAGCCACTTTCTGAAAGAAATGCGTACGCGACCCCAGCTCTTGGGGTAATTTGCCCGTTTTTCTTTGCAGTCTGGGTGCCAGCTGCTCCCTCTAGTTTGGTAAGTTTCGAGGTGCATACAGCCGAGAAGCACGCCCTGTTCCCTGGCTCGCTGATGCTTTCTGCTTTAGTTCATTCAGCCTGATGTTCATATAATGACACCATTTCTTTTTGCCTTTATTTGCCTGGAGCGTCAGAGTTCGATTAGGAAAACAGAAGCAGCCTCTGAGCGCATCTAAAGGGAGGGAATTTGGTTCTGGGAGCGGCTGCACAGACGGGAGAAGACCGGGGGACCCGGCCAGGGCGAGGAGCAGGCGGACATAGCGGAAGAGGAAGCGGACAGCAGGGTGGCTGCCCGGGGGCGGCGCCGCGGAGCCCTGGGCGCTGCCCGGCATCGGCGGCGCGGGAAGCCCGGGCGCCAGGGTGCCGCGCAGAGCCTGGGGCAGGGGCGCAGCCGGCTGGCCTGGCAAGGCCCCGCTCTGGCGCCGCCCTCCGCGTGCGCACCCTGTGTTCTCTGAGTACACCGTAACTTCACGGCGCGCAAACGGTGGCTGGGTTCGCCGGTCCTGTCCCCGCCCCGGGGCCCCTCCCCTGCCGGGCCGGCGCGCAGGACGCCCTCCGGGGCGGGTGCGGCCCGTCTCCCCAGCCAGCAGGAGCCGGACGCCGGAGCCGGGCGCTTCCTGACTCTACGCTAACGTCTCCCGTGGGCTGCTGACCCCGGGGGAGGCTCTGTCTGTCCCACCCGATTTTAAGTAGATTGTTTGCTTTTCACTGGTTTTGAGCTCATATATTCAGATTAAATTCTACCAAAATAGGGCTATTTGTTCTTCTCTTGTCTTCTTTTAGATTGATTTCATTTTTTCATCATACTCTACCTTTTTCCTCTATACTGGTTTAGACGCTACTTTATCCATCTAGGGATCATCCCCACCATTTCAACATGCATTTTTTAGTTTAACAAGATTTAAAAATAAAGTGCTTCCTTTCCATCATCTTTTTTTTCATTTCCTTACCTTCTCTTGGCCTCCCCAGTTTCCTCTCTTCTCCTTTTCTTTCCTTTTTCATTCACTCCCTTCCTTTTCCAAGCGATCAGTTTTATTTTTAATTTCATTTTTTAATCATTTGAATTGGTTGGCACATTTTAGGAATACATTGCGATTGCATTGCTCCCTCCGAACTTGTGCCTACACGTGGTATATCTCGATGCTTGCCCTTCCCCGCCCCCCGCAACCCCCGCCCCCTATACGTACACAAGCTTCGTTTCTGGGGTTTGTTTGTTTGTTTGTTTTTATCATCAGGTTTTTCTTTTCCCTTCTTTGCTTTCCCCTGCGCCCCCTTCCCTTTTCCCTTTGGACATTTTCTTCCTATTTTGCAATACTTAGACATTCTGGACCTCATTTATACTTTCACTTTGTCACGCCGGAGAAACAACGCAGTATTTACACATCCGTGTCCTATCTATTTCACTTCTGGGTATGCTCTCTAGGTGAATCCACGTAGCCATAAATGTCTCTAATTTGTCACTTTATAGCTGAGTTATACTCCATTTTATTTTTTAAAAAACACACATCTTTATCCAATCTCTGGTTCATGGGCATTTGGGCTGTTTCCAAGATTTGGCTATTACAAACTGCCGCTGTAAACATGGGTGCACATAAGTCACTGTGATAGAAATCTTTTAATTCTTTTGTGACGGTGCCCAGCAATTCAGCTTTAAATCCACGAGTGGCCTGGCAGGACCAGCGGTGGGAGGCGGGAGCCGTGTGCGGCCGGCGGGGGTCCGCGCGGGGGGTGCGGGGGCGGGGCCGGCGCCTTCTGCAGCTCGGGGGCGCCCGAGTCCTGGCCGCGAGGGGGCTTCAGCGCACGGTGGGGCCGGGGCAGGGCGGCCCGGGCCCCCTCTGGGCTGCCGGGGAAGCAAGAGCCGGCCTGGAGGGACTTTGCCGTCCCCCCCAACAGTTCAGACAACGGAGAAGCCAGCCTGGTGGAGAACCCGCTGCAGAAATTGAAGACAATTGCAACATCCCAATAAATCGTGTACGTGATGGATTAAAATCTTTTTTAATAAACTAAGAATTTCTGAGTCCAGATGGCATAGGGCACTGATGGAAAAGGTGCCAACACACCTGCAGCCTCAGCACGCAGGAGGCTGAGGAGGGTCACTAGGGCCGGGAAGTGAGGCCGGGCAGCCCGAGCAACAGCCCAGACCCTGTGAGGGAAAAGAGAAGGGAGAGGGAGGGTCAGGGAGGGAGAGGAGCTGAGGGGGAGGAGGGGGAGGAAGGCAGGAAGCAGGCACAGAAGGAACGGAGGGGGGGAGGGGCAGGAAAGGGAAGGGGATGTGAGAAAAGCAGGATACCTATGTAGCTTCATTACACCTTCTCTCAAGGACCAGTTGAGTGAATGCAAACTGATGGGAAAACAGCGGAATCAAATTGAATTGTCAGGTCAAGGTTGCCCTTATGGGGTCTGATTGGGTCCTCATCCAGTTTGGTCTGCAACCAGAATCAGGGAAACCAGGGAAAGAATTAAGTTTATGAACCACAATATCCCTGTAGTGAGATTCTGTTTTTTAAAAATTACTAAGATAAATAATATTTTTTAAAAAATTGTATTAATCAGCTTTTCCATTACTGGAAAGAAAAAAACCTAAGGCTCAAAACTTAAAGGAGAGGTTTATTGTGGCTCACAGTTTCAGAGGGTTCAGTCCGTGGAAGGGCCGGAAAAGAGGAAAGCTGCCCAGCTCTGGAGGCAGAGAGGAAAGGGAAGCCAGGCACAGGGACACATCCTTCCAGGGGGTCAAACCCCCAGTGACCCCCTCTTCTGACCCAACCTCGTCTCTTTCAGAACAGCACCCCTTGATGGGATTACCTTGCAAAAGCTCTACCAAGAGCACAAGATGTTTAGGAAACATTTTAATCTGAACATAGCAAGAATCAATGTGTTTGTTCTTTTATTTGGCTGTTTTGACAGAACTTACATGCAAAATTCCATTCATCTGCCTATTGACCTATATATCAGTTCCAGGGTTTCCGCTGTATCTTTGCTTTAGTCTAGGGGAGTAAACCTCAATATTATTTTACACACCAAGTTTTCCTTAGATTCCTTAGATTGCTCCATATTTGTGTATTTTTCTAACAATTGCTTCTGACATCACAAACATTTCTTCTAGGATTGTTTTCATACTCTGAAATGAAAATCCTTGAGAAGTCTCTCATGAGAAACCACCTTTTGATAACCTACTGTCTTAGTTACTTTCTCACAACTGACACACAATACCTAACAACCACAAGTTAAAGGAGAAAGACCTTATTTTACCTCACAGGCTGTAGAGATTTCAGCTCATAGTCTGCTGGCTCTGAGTGAAGATGGCATGGTAGAGGGGCATGGAATAGGAGAAAATGCTCATGGGATAGCAGCAGGAAGCAGAGCGAAGATGGGAAGGGGGAGATAGGCCCTTCCAGGCCACACCCCCAGTGACTACCTCCTCCCATGAGGCTTCACTTCCCAGCATCCCATTTAACTCATTAGGGGTTGAATCCATGCATGAATACCATGTACCCACTCACCTCCCCAAACTCCACCTATGAGGCTCTGAGTGCATGGGGCTTTGGGAGAACATCAAGACAGAAACCACAAGGCCTACACTGTTTTTATTTGCCTGAAAATGTTTGTTCATAACCCTTATTCTTGAAATCTACAGTAGGAAGGGTTACAGAATTCTAGAATGACAGAGATTTTTCATCAGTACTTTGGAGACATTGTTTCTAAGTCTTCTAGTTTGCTATTGCTATAAAGGATATTGTCTCTTGTTTGTTTGTTTGTTTTGTTTTTGAGACAGGATTTGGCCTGTAGCTCAGGCTGACCCTGAACTCATGACATACCCCAGGCAACTCGGCAATCCTCCTGCCTCTGCCTCCCAAGTGCTGGGATTACAGGAGTGAGCCACCATGCCTCGCAGGTATTGTCATTTTTCTGATCGTATCTTTGTAGTTAATCTGTCTCTTCCTTTGGGACAGTTTTAATACTTTCATCTTATCTTTGGGATTCTGTAGTCTTTGTACGAAGTTCATGAGACATCTAATAAAATGTCAGACAGTATTTTATTGAATGTTGACTCTCCACGATTACGTATTAATAACTTTAGAACTCCAGTAGACACGATTGGACATCTGTTGTTTTCCACAGTGCCTCAGTCTTCTCACAGTTCCGGTCTCTGTAGTCTTCCCAGGTCGGATCATGGACTCGTCGTCTCTGCTGTCTCTTGCCGCGGTGGGCTGTTCGCTCGTGCTCCCGTTTTGCTGTTGTTCGCTCGTGCTCCTGTTTTGCTGTTGTTCTCTCGTGCTCCTTACACTAATGCCCACGGCAGTCCGCCCAAGCCTGGGCTGAAAGTGTAGGACTCCAAGTACTGTTTCCATTGCTCCTCTACACAGCTTGGGGAAGTTACCTGAAGGCACATTCAACTCTCTTGCCACTTTAAGGTTTTTCAAGTCCAAATCCAGTTCCACGTGAGCTTATTTTCTTAGATTCTTAGGAGGTACGTTGTCTGCCC
The DNA here is from genome assembly GCA_004025085.1 of Thryonomys swinderianus. NCBI lineage: Eukaryota > Metazoa > Chordata > Mammalia > Rodentia > Thryonomyidae > Thryonomys > Thryonomys swinderianus. Next base: position 1,560 of record PVIC010020958.1, on the reverse strand, counting down.
AGCGCCAGACTAATGAGCAAAAATTCCTGTACTCTGCAATGTCTCCGTGTAGCTTCGGTTCTTATTTTTCTTGTCCACATCCTGTGGTATTATCCTGCCACATTCATTAGCTTTATATGAGAGGTTGGAAGCCCTGTGCCCACATTTCCTCCCATTTTCCTTCTGTTTTCCACATCAGGGAAGGCTTTCAAATACGGTGTTACTTAAAAGGGCAAAAACCCAAGTAATTAGCAACACTGTATTTTTGCACCATTCCTAAGTGGTAGGGTCTGGAAATGAGACTTGATATAATTTAAAGAAAGTAAGACACTGCCCTAGGCACTAATGAAAGAAAAATATGACATATTTTCCCACTTTCAACATGAAATAGTTTCTCTTGCTTTGATCTCCTATAGCATTAAAAATCAAAGAATCTAAAGAAAACAGCAACAAAAATAATTAACCAAGTAGGAAATACAACCACCGTAAAAGAATAGGTCATGACAGCTACTTTTCCTCCCAAATCATCAGCAGCTACATATGTGTATGTATTTCCAGATCCATCAGGGAGATAGATATCCCCTTCCATTACAATTTCTCACAAATTCCAAATATGCTATAGTTTATTTACGCAAAGGAGAAGTTGGCAAAAATTATTGCCAGCTAGATTGCCAGGACAGAGCTGACGCCTGTGGGAGACCAGGACAGAGCACCCCTAAGTACAGAGAGCAGCCTCGCTGCAGGCAGCTAAGAGGCGGACGGAGGGGATTCCCTCCCTTCTCACCTCCCCCACTCAGGATGTAACTGTGCAGAGAGAAGGTGCCCGCAGGGGCCGGCGGCTGAGCCCTGAGACCACTCCAGACACACCCACAGCAACAGTCTGACTCAGCGCTCCGTCTGCCCGTCCTGTCCTTCCCACGAGTTTTCACCTGTCACAGCCACTCCCCGTGTTTCCCCCTCAGCGTTCTGTTCTTTGCTGAAGACGCTCTGTAATCTGGGGCTGGAAGCCACCCCTCACACGACTGCTTCTGCGTTTCCCATGTGTACGCCAGATCCATACGCTTGTGAATTCTGTCTTTCTCTTGTTAATCTGCCTTTTGTTAGAGGCACTGTTTGAACTAAGACCCTATAAGTTTAAAAAACAAAACAAAACAAAACATTATTTTTCTTCCCCTGAGTAGATATGGAAAAAAATAAAGGAAGTGGTATAGATTCTGTTTCTGCTCAAGGAACTTGGTGTCGCATAGAGAAAAAGCACAAACTTCGAGCAGTGTCCAGCGCAAGACCAGCTGCCTGCTGGCAATATGCCTTCAGGGGACCCTCAGCCGCGCCTGTCATGTGTGAAACAGGAAAGGCAACCGTAGCTCTGTTCTGAGCTTGACGCCCGCAGGGAGGGTCACAGAAACCTAGGAAATCCTCCCGGCAGACAGAAGTTGTGGCGACGTGGCCCATGCAGGGCCTCAGTCCTTGGCTCGGGCCCGACAGAGGCCCCAACACCACCGGTTGAGGATCCAACTCCTCGCTTGATTGATGAGGGTTAGAACAAATTCTGGCTGTTTTCAGCCTCTGGACTCATTGCTT
>PVIC010020957.1:0-28993 GCA_004025085.1 Thryonomys swinderianus | reverse complement strand
ATGTCTTGCTGCCTCTGCCTTCAGCATTGAAATAAAGAGTAGCATAACTTCCTGCCCAAACCCTTGGTCACACGACATCGACATGTGTCCTGGTCATTTCCATGCAAGGACAATGGCAGAGGTGATACAAAGGGAAGGAGGAATTCTCTTTCTTTTGGCTAAAATAAAAAACTTTCATAGGTTTTAGTGATTAGTCCAGAACTCATGTCTCATACAAAGAAAATGCCCTTGCACTGCGATTTCTGCTTGCTCGCCTGCCGACTGAGGCTTCTAATATCATGTCCTACCTGTCCTTTGTCTCATGCTGTGAGTAAAGTCCACTATTCCTTTGGGGACAGAAAGCCCAAGGGGCAAAGGTGGTGGGAGGAGATGTCCCCAGCACTCTGGCTGGGTCTCCACCCTGAGAGGTGCCTCACTGCTACCGAATTGCCATCATGGGAGCTGCCTGAGCCCACTGTCCTGCTCCAGGCAGGCTGCCACCCTCCCACACCACACCCTCCACTCTGCACCCGCCACCCTCCACGGAGTCGCAACCATGGATGAGGCTTCTGAGCTCGGCTCTTACAGGTGCATGGCTGTTCTAGAAGACTGCCATGTGTAAATTATCTACCAAAATTTAAGAACGAGATTTCCTTTCAAATTGTGTAGAAAATGTACAATGTAAATTTCAATAGGTCAAGGAAACATAAAAATCTGACAGATCTTGTGAAAATGTCACTTCACTGCTAAGTGGAAAAGGATTGTCTTCTGAAGAAGACAAAGAATTACCATGGGTGTCAAAGGTGCAGCAACGGTTAGGCTAAGGCTGGAAGAGGAAGAAGAGGTGACTTGAAGTGACCATGAAGGGCTCGTGAGACACTCACTAGGATGTGAGTGAGACTTGAGCATGACTTTCACTATGTGTATGTGTATAAGACTACATGAATGTATGTGTATATGCACTTATGTACCCATATACATATATATTTATAAATGTATATTCTTTTTTTTTTTTGAGACAGGGTCTCTCTTTGTAGTTCAGGCTGGCTCTGAGCTTACTATGTAGCCTAGGCAAGCCTTGAACTCAGCAATCCTCCTGTCTCTGCCTCCTGAGTGCTGGGATTACAGGCATGAGCAACCACTGGCACTGTGGTAGGTGGTATTGATTGCTGGTGGGTGTGAGTCTCCATGCCCAGCATTGTATGTGGTTACCGGGGATCAAACTCAGGACCTTGCGCTTGTGAGGCAGGCGCCGGAACCACTGAGCTAAATCTCCAGCCCCGTATATTCTTTTTTTAAATTGAATTTTTTATTGGTACATTTTTTATATAGCTCACAATCACACACAACATTGGGGAATTTGTACCAGTATATGATACAAGTTAATTTTCATTTTTAACAATATCCCTACCACCCACAACCCCCCATCCCTTATATACATGCTTTTATTTTCTTCTGGAGTCATATTAATTCTTTCCCCTCATTATGTTCCCACATTTAATGCATATTCTTTTAAATTTAGAATCAAACACAATGACATCTTAGTTTTTGAGAGTAATTCATTCTTTTAGCATGCACAGAATCCAAAGCACTTGGATATCAAAACAAATTTCCCTTTAAAAATAATAGAAACTCAAAGGATTCATTCCACAACATAAAAATATTCATATGAAATTTGATCACAATACTGTAATATAATATAAGGTGATATAGCAAATACAAAATATAAAGAAAAGTGGATTACCTTGCACTTCCCTTTGAAAGCCTTCATGGCTGGTGTGAGCAGCAGAGGAGAGATGTCGGCAGGATGAGTGACTCTCCCTCTCCCAGGGAACCACTGCTCTCTATTGCCTCAGGGAACCTTTTTATTTTCATGGGACTTTAACACCAAACTCACCCAGTGGCACTGGCTTTTGTTTCCATTTTAAGATTTCACAAAAATGAGACACTGCATCTCACTGGTTAAACAGTTGGGCCATTTTCACATCTGTGTCCTCTGTAGGCGCACACACTGTTACAGCCTTGTTCAAGGGAAGCTTTTCCACAGAGTTTTGTCCTGTTTCTCCCTTGGCACGTCTCCCTAATCTCACTTGGTATTTGGCCCTCCCTGCAGATGAGATTTTCACAGCCTTTCACTGGTGGCAGCATCACCAGGGTCTTTGTGGAACGATGGAGGACACTGGCTCAGCTGTGGTCTGGAGACGTTCAGCGTCAGTTCTGTGCACATTGTCAGTCGCCGCTCATTTATCCGGATAAAATTTATTTTAAACGTTGCTTGTCTTGCAGAACATTTCAGGAAAAAGTTACTTGCATCCCAGGGTTTGACTGCTATTATTTTGACTATATGAGGAACATTGACAAATGTAATAATATGTTGTGTAACTAAAAATTTGTCTAAAGAATCATCATTAGTTGGAGTATATTCTGTCACAGTTAAATTCACAATAGATGCTTTAGCAACCTAAAAAGTAAATTATATCCTCTTGGGCAACCAGGGCATTAGGGAAGATGTCAGAAGAAAGTAAGTCAAACACCTAAAACTGGGCACAGCCGCAGTGTATGAAAGCAGCATTTGAGAGGAAATTTATATTCCACATATACTTGTGGAAAAAATGAAGAAATTCTGTTCAACTCAAGTGTCCCCCTTGTCAGTGTCTTCCTGAAAGATTCCGAGCCATCGTTTTGCAATCATCCCACACACCCATGTTTTCAGCAGCAGGACTCACAGAAGCTAAGTCTTCCAAGGGACTTATATCCCCATCAGCAGATTATTGGACAAAGAAAATGTTGTATTTACCCACAACGGAGCATTACTTGGCCATAAAGAAGGAAAAAACTGGAGTCCTGTGTAGCAAAATGGAATATAGTACCTGGAGACCGTGATGTCCAATGAGACAACTCAGGCATTCGCACTTTAATGTCACACAGCTTCTCTTATGTGAAAAGCCAAAACATAAATAAAGAGTAAAATAAATAATAGATAACAGGAAATAGGGAGATCGATTCTTTGGCAGAAGAAGAAGGGACCAAGAGATGAAGGTAGAGAGACTTAGAGAAGAGAAAGGAGATGAAAAGAATTAATGTGTGTTACGTACTTGCACCAACCTCCCACAAGGCATGTGAATATGTGCCAATAAAGAAATAATTAAATGAAAAAAATAAAAGAACAAGCCTCCCATCATAGAACTAGAAAAGAAACTGTGATAAACCCAAAGGATGACAAAAGCAAAAGAAAATAGCTGAAGAAAGAGAAAAGGGCACCCATTTATGACCAGAAGTGGAAACAAAACAGGCAGCGCTAAAATGTAGCAAAGTATTTTGTAAGTGGAATAATAGGAAGGTTATTTAGAAAGAAAATGAGAAATTCATAAACAACATATACAAAACTTTATGAATGTAAGAACTACACAACTACAGAGGTATGTCTCAATAATAAAAACATATCTCTGTATGTTTAAGTGCCTATTAAAAAAACCTCAGAGCAATTACTATGCTACAATCTTCATTTACAGTGATGATGGACACAGTATCTTCTTAAAGGTTATCGCTTGCAAATTCACAAAAACCCATTAACCCCTGGGAAATACAGCTTGTCTCAGAAAGGTAACAATTAGCCTTCCATTTTTTCCTATATCTGGGTATCTTAGATAGAATTACATTGAGATTTAAAAGAAAAAAGAAGAAAGCCATAGGTTAATTTCACTTTTGAATTTCAATTTAAATTGCTAATCCATTTAGAACATCTTCAAATGAAAAGTGATAAAACAGATGGTTAAGTTTATTAGAAAGATGAAGAGAAACTCTTTAGTATCAGAAACTGAATGAAATTTTAAAAATTGATAAATTAATAAACTACCTGATTATCTCAATTGACACAAAGAAAGAGGCTGAAACAAACCAGTATATTGTATAACAAAACAGAAAGAAACTTATTTCGTAAAGTCAGTTACCAAAATGTCACAGCAAAAGCCTCAGATAGAACATCTTAGAGTTTAGTCTTTGAAAACAAGATCCCAGCACACTGACCTTCACTGTAACTTTCAGCACAGAACAGATGGTTCCAGCCAGGACCACACAAGAGACGCAGGAGGTCAGGGAGGGAGAAGGGCTATTGCATTTGAATGTGATCTGGACATCTCCAGCAACACTTAGCAAAACCACAAAGCAATCTGTGCCAGTCAGTAGTACGTCTCAGCCAGCCTGGCAGAGCACATTCAGCTTGCAGAAGTTTACAATGGCTGCTTGTATCAGGGGATTTTCCACGAGGGCCCACAACGCTTATGGTAAGAAATGCACCTCAAAACTAACTGCCCTGTAAATGAAGACTTTTATGTTAAAATGTTGAGACTAAGGGGAATGTTGAAATTTATAGATTCTCTAGGACCAGGGAAGCCAGAAGGGAAACATGTCACTTTCACACTGTCCACAATAATCTATTTCAACATTGTTTAGGTTAAAATGTCCATAGTAGTTGTTTAAAGAGTTAAAGATATTCTCCCAAGTATACATAAAGGTTGAAAGATTGCAAACTGCTGCACACATTTGGAAAAACAAGAACTTGCACTACATGATACTGAGTTCTGGTCACAGGGCACAGAATCAGGAACATAAATAAAGATCCCGAGAACCGGATGGGGTCAAAAGAGTAGAACACACAGTTCAGTGCAAGAGCTGTTTGTGCTTAGAAGTGAGGTGTGTGGTTTACACATCAGCACATACACAGACACTGCGTAGGCACATGGAGTAATATCTAAATAGTTCCAGCAATGATCTTGGTGTTCAAGCTCTTTGTAACTCGAAGTATGAGTGTGTATCTACTCTACACAATAAGCAAAAACAAGATCCTTACAAATTAAATAAAATCTAAATATAGTAGCAAAGCATCAGACAGTATCTTTTTCTTCTATGGCTGATGAATCCTTTAAATGAGAACCCAACCACTCAGTTCATAAGACAAAATGTTGACTACTTAAAATTCAAACTGTAAGTGGGCCGGAGATTTAGCTCAGTGGTTCCGGCGCCTGCCTCGCAAGCACAAGGTCCTGAGTTTTATCCCAGTAACCACATAGAATGCTGGGCGTGGTGACTCACGCCCACCAGCCATCAATACCACATACCACAGTGCTGGGCGTGGTGGCTCATGCCTGTAATCCCAGCACTGGGGAGGCAAAGACAGGAGGATTGCTGAGTTCACAGCGGCTTGCCTGGGCTACATAGTGAGCTCAGGGCCAGGCTGAACTACAAAGTGAGACCCTGTCTCAAAAAAAAAAAAAAAAAAATTAAAACTGTAAATACAGCAAAAAACTTCAAATATTTTGACTTTCAGAAAAGAAAAAGACCTGGTAATATCCAAAAAGTGCATGTTACATTTATTTTAAACTTCATAAGTAATCTGGAAATGATATAGAAATGTAGGAACAGAAGCAAAAATCTACAGATTCCTCATAGTCAGGGATATTGTAATGAAGAATTTTATAAAGTTAGGGTCACTCTTGCTTCTACCAAGATAAATGAAAAATTTAAAAGTACTTTTCCCTTACATCTTAAAACATACCTATTCTGTCAAGATAGGTATTACCAGAGTTGGGTAACTGTTGCAAAGCAAATCTCATGTGTGTTAATTGAAGACTAAGGCTAATGGAGTTTTTCTGGGCCACCGGAGTGCGTGTTATAGGGGACACATCTAGAGCAGCGCCATGCACACAGGGTCATGAGAGCACCTGGTGCTCATTCTTGAGAGGCTATTGACATGGATTTATGGCCATTTCTCTGTGGTCCACAGTCATGAAGAATTGCAAGCATTCACTTTTTAGCACTAGGAAAAATTACAAATAAAATACAGAGCTTATTATAGTTTAGGAAGGTTTTAATTTCCATTTTCATAGTAAATTATTTATCAGTACTATGAAATATTAGAAATAGCTGGAACTTCAGGTACTTACATAAGGGGCTGAGTTTCTTTGAAAGTAGCTACATGTTTGTGCTTAATAATGGAATCCATACCAGCTTTGAAAACATGCTTCCTTCATACTATGGAATAAGACTATGTATAATCTTGAATTGTCTACCTAAGCAGATATACACACAAGTGGTGAATTTCAACAGAACAGAGAAAGTTGAATGATAAGAAAAGGAAAGAAAAGAAAAGAAAAGAAAAGAAAAGAAAGGAAAGGAAAGGAAAGGAAAGGAAAGGAAAGGAAAGGAAAGGAAAGGAAAAGAAAAGAAAAGAAAAGAAAAGAAAAGAAAAGAAAAGAAAAGAAAAGAAAAGAAAAGAAAAGAAAAGAAAAGAAAAGAAAAGAAAAGAAAAGAAAAGAAAAAAAAAGAAAACAACGAAAAAGAAAAGAAACCCCCAGAGTCCGTAGCATGTGGTGTTGTTTGAGTTCTCCATGATGGCCAGTCTTACTGGAGAAATTAGTATGGACAGTCCTCAACACCAAAGAGAAAAAGCAAAGAAAGAAATCTACTTGACCCACCATGTGAAATAGTGCCATGGACAACCTACTTATCCACACGCATTTGTGCTGATCTAGAATTTCCTCTCGTTTTTCTTCCTCTCTCCTTTCTAACAGGGGGATTTGATAATCCTATTCTTCTGGTGTTTGACAGAAATCAGCAGAGCACACATGACACTTTCATTTGATGTCACATCGGCTCATCACTGCTCATTTATGCTTTGTCACTGACTTTTTGTTCACCTTCTTTCGAAGTCTAGTTGCTACAAAGAGCTGTTACCAAACAGCCCATCAAGGAAAAATAATTTTATATAGCCATTTGCCATGTGTGGTCCCTAAAGTGAAACAGTGTTGTGTCTTTCTTTACTGACTAAGATACATTTATGATCAGTTCAAATCACGTACTCAAAAAATCTTGCCTTAAATTTCTCCATCCTGGTCAAACTCCAGCTCTGGATGCATCCTAACCCCAGTTCCTAGGGTATGTTTACAATGCTTGGACACCTTGAGGGACCCGGCAGGTGAGGAGAGGCAGCCTTGCCAAATGCCAACAGGACCTCGCTCTCAGTGAGACTAGAGACAAGACTTCACTATGCAAAACAACCACTCCTGAGTGAAGGCTTTATAACCCCGGTATGGCCCCCAACACCCTCTGAGGCTGCTCAGAGCAAACACTTCTCTGCTCCTCTCTTTTCTTGGCTGTGGAAAACAGGAAAGGCTGTGGACAGATCAGTGCGCTCCCACCCTCTCTGTGACCCGGAGCTGGCCCGCTGAGCCCTGAGTGGTGTGCAGGGCCGTTGGCTGCCATGAATGATAATAATTCCTTCTTTTAGTACCCACAGTCTCCCCTGTTGTTTCTTGGTCACTTCCATAAATTACCATCCCACGGGGAGGCTGTGACACGCAGTAAGCCCCAGCGCAGGTACTTCTGCTCCCTACACATGGCCGTCTGGGTCCTATGTAATCTGTGCTGCAGTGTGTTTCGTAGCCACATGAGCTACCAGGAAGCATACCAAATGTCATGTGGCTCCCGACTGCTGTGTTCCAAGCAGCTGACCTATTCTCCAGGCCAGATGACAGGACTTTTGACCCAGAAAAGCAAGTGCCCAGGCAGCCTTCCCAGAGGCAGACTACAGGCCCACGGGGCCCTAGAAAGGAACCAACATTGGGTTTAGGGAGTGATCGAGCTATAGACTTTTGTTGGTTTGCTGAGTTTCTTTGAAAGTAGCTGCATGTTTGTGCTTAACAATAGAATTCATACCAGCTTTGAAAACACACTTCCCTCACACTAGATAAAGGATAGAGCCTGTCCTTCTCCAGTGGCCAGGGATGGTTCAGGTTCTTCCTCTGAGGACAGACTTGTCCGGATCACCCCAGAGGCTGACGAAGTTTGTGTCTCTGGCACCATTTCCCAAGAGGACCCCCTGCCTTGGGCTCGAGGGACCTGCTGACCCAACTGACAGCTCTGCCTCCTCTTGTACATGCCCCAGTGGAGGAGGACTTCGTTCTGGAGCTGCTGAAGAAGGCTGAGGGCAGGAAGAGGGAGCTTAGAGCAGCACCTTGGCCATTCCCTCACTCGGCAGCTTGACCGTCCTGAGTGTGGCTGGTGAACACAGAGCTCTTCTGGGTGATCACGGGTGCGATCGTGGTCTCTGCCCCTGGTCTCTCCCCTCTCCCCTGGTCTTTCCACACTCTCCACCTCCCCGCTGTGTCTTCCTGCCACAGTGTCACATAGCAGTGGGCGCTGGGACTGAGAGCTCTGACACACTGGGCGGATCTAAACCTCTCCTCCTGCAGTCTGCCGATGGCCCCGGGAGCGAGGAGCTGACTGTGGCAGCCCATCCAACTCCAAGTCCTTGTCTTGTCGAGAACAGTGTCCTAGGGGCCCCTGTGGCTCTGGGCTCTGCCGACCCGAGCGGCTTCTGAGAAGGGGTTAAGACTGGAAAGAGGAAGGTGCCTTGTGAAGACCCGGAGGCCGAGGCTTTCGTTCCCTGTCATCACAGCTGATGTCTGACGTGGTGTGAGGGGTCAGGTTTCTCGGGCCAAGAGGCTTTTGTGTTCCAGGAAGCAGGGAACCCGCCGCTGTCTTAAGCCACTGTATCAGCATGGTCCTCTACGGAGAGTCATGAAGGAAGAACGGACCACCCCCAACCCATTGGGTGACCCCCAAAATTAGTGATCTTACTTGTACTAAGAACACGTGAAGTTAAAAGGCTTATTTTGGATTTGTCTTGGTAAGGATTTTTTTTTTTTCAGGCAAACATGGTGGTCTCACAGCAGGTCTGTGGGCAGAGGCCACGACCACGAGGTTGTCATTTACTGGCACTGGAGTGCGTCTCATGAGCTTGGCCCCGTGTCTCACTGATGCGCTCCGTGGTGCCTGGGTGCCTCCCGGGGTTAGAGGACGGTTGTGTGGAGCAGAGATAGGAACGCTTGGTTCCAGACTGGAAACCAGCCCGCACCTGACCCAGAAACACATGTTCGTGGGCAGGATTTTCTCTCCTAGGAAGGGCATGCTGCTGCCTGGGCAGCTCCAGGGCTACCTCACCCGGAGATGGTGAGGGAACCTAACTGACATCAACCCAAATCAAGAACAAAATAAAAAATCATCATAAATAAATTGTTTTTAAAATGGGAAAGAGAAACTATGAAACCTCTAACGTGATATTTCTATATCTAAACTCAATATTTTCTCACTACAAAATTGTTTTTGAGAAATCTGAGGGTTTGTGCAACTGATTTTCTTACTGAACTGTCAGTGTTTTGCTTTTTCTCCTGCCTAGTTCCCTGTTAAAATGACAGTATTCTTTAAAACTGAAAGTGTCTATAATGGATATGCTAGTGTAATTAAGAAAAATACACAGGCCTATTAAACACAAGGAAAATCAAAATAAAAACGGAGGTTGGGCAAGTACATTAATGTCGGAAAGAAGCTCACTCAAGTTTCATGTGGAATTTGGATTTACTGAGGGAAAGAAAATAACAGGGAGAGGCTCAGGCTGGGGCAGGGGTTGGGCTCTGGGCACAGGGGCCTCAGGGGAGCGCTTCCGGTGGAGGCTCCCAGCTGGGTCAGGCCCAGCTGCTCCTTTACACCCCTTCTGTGCACATAAATTTCTGTCTCCTCCACTAATGAGAGGGTGAGTTCTGGGTATTTTTCTCAACAAAAGCAGGGTATCGCATAGTAATAGTATCTTTAAAGGGAAAAGTGCCGCTTCAGCCTGATACGTTACGGACACAGGGTATTTCTCGGTATGTTTGCCAGACCTCACTCAGACTTGGATCTGAGCTCTCTGGACCCAGCTACCAGGCACCTGACCCTCTGTGAAGAGCACAAGAAAAGACCAGGCAAGTTTAAGAACAGGAGATTTTTTTGCAATTTGGTCCAGCCTGAAGGCACTTTGCCTGCTATCCTGTGCAGAGAAATACTCTGATTTACATGCACAGGGGTATCTATGTGAAGATGGTGGCAGCCTAGCCCAACAGGGCTGAAACTCAGTGTTGAATTCCCTTGGGGTCTCACACAGCACACGCACACACTGGAATACCACCAGCACGTCTCTAACAAACTCCCTCTTTAAGGATGTATTTTGTTTTCTTGTTGCAAATGTATATTTTAGAATTCTTTATGCTAGTTGGATCTCAGAAAGAGGAATGTCACAAGTGTTTTCCTACAATGTTGGTGCATATTCAGCATACGTTCTTGCCTACTTACCATACTCACAAAGGCCACAGTCCTGGGTGAGATGACTGATTCCCAGAGATAAGAGACTTTCAGCTAGTAGCTAAAGGCCTTCAAGACAGCTCTCCATGAAGTCAGTGAGCAATCACAAGTGATTATCTGAAATTGTTCTCCACTTTCCATGGGAACCTAACCATTACAGCTGTACAAGGCTGTTTGACAAACACAGGCTAAATGAGGTCACCCCAGTGCGATGCTTTGGTGCAAAGACTTTGCCCTGTGCCCTGTTCTTAGAGAAGTTGATCTATCCAGCTTCCTCACAATCTGCAGGCTCCTGCTTAGGCATGGAGTTAGCCCTGGCTTCCCCAGACAATTTGCAGAAGAGAAGAGCTCCAGTGAGGGTCAGGGGCCTCATCTTCTGTATGGAAGCAGTGAGGGGAGGACATGCTACAGGCAGACTGAGACTGGATCCATAACACCGAGACTGTCTTCTAATCTTTGGGTTCAAAACTAAGGTCACTGTTTTTCTGAAAATAAGAACTAACAGCATCGAAAACTTGAAATCAAAACTGCCATCCCCAGGTAACTCAAGGCTTCCATAGCTGTCAGTACCAAGTAGCCCCCAATAAGAAAGTGGTGGAAGATAACTTTTAGGCCATGGCCATCACTGCGATGATTAGGGTTAGGCATTATCTATAAAAGGGGCAACTCTAGTGTAACATATAAGTGCACGCATACACGCTCCACAAAGAAAAAATATAAATCCAAGATGAAATAAGGCATTTGTCAAAATGAGAGAGAATTTGCTTAGCGACCTTACTATAGCAGAATTGGACAAAGACTGGGCAGCAAGGACACAGCCTACAGGTGACCAGTTCCAGTCCCCCCAGCCCACCTCCAGAACTGCTGCATCTGGGAGCCTCTTATGAATAATTCATCCATCATCTACCCTTTGAAGAGGTGTTAAATTGCCCTTTTGGCATGTCTATGGCTTCTGAGGAATGTGTTCACACCTCATTATCACTCGGAGCTGGACTCCCAGGCGGCTGTAATTGTCTCCCCACCAAGGTCTTTGTCAGTCTGATCGCATGACTTCCTGACTTCCCTCCACCACAAAGGAGAAACTCTAGAAGAAGAGAGGACAATGATCATTTTCCCTTTTAACTTTGAGAGCCATTTCACTTTTCTCTAATAGTTGTTTCAAGTAGAATTTACTTATTCCAATTTCCAATATCTTCAAAATGAGAGAAGAGAAAAATCATTGTTGATTTCTGTACTGTGGTGAAAAATAATAATCTACAGAGTCTTTCTCACACCACTGACCTCTTTGCTGTCACTCGCTCGTGAAATAAACATGCGAGTTCTTCACCACTCTTAGCACTTTTCACATATTCATTTTATCATAATAAAATTGGAGGAACCGAGAGAGGTAGAAGCTGAGAACAGAAGTGATTCCCTCAGCATGGAAATACGAGTGAGTCTAGGCTTCACTTCCAAACGTGTTCTTCACCAGTGGAACTGCGTCCCATGACCCTGCAGCCCCAGTCAGTCTCCTCCCAGTTCCTGTTCTCTGTAAATACACAGTGATTTCCTTATTCCTTAAAACATCTGTCTATAAGCAAAGTTCAGGAGGGAACTTAAGGGAGATCCTACTATTTAGAAGACGGGTGCACGGCTCTCATTAGCACTGGTTAGCTGACTGCAGAAAGGAGCTGAGTGTTTCCTGTGTGCAAAGCATCTGAGAAAGTGCCAGGTACTTGAAGACACACAGCTCCAGCCCTTCCCTGGCGGCCCTTGTTGTCTAGTAAAGAACGGCATCTGTCTGTTTTAGGAATTCCCTTATTCATTCATCATGTGGAATATGGTGCTTTGCTTCTGCGCTAGAAATCGTCATTCACAGTAAGTTTCATTATGTCAAAGAAATTTAAGTCTCCACCTTCCAGGCTGTTAAGAGTCACAGCACTGTAAGTGACAAAGATGGTAAAAGGGAAGCTAATGCTACATGCCACCGAGGTCATGTGTCAGGACCTGCTGGACACACTGGCTGGTCTGGTTGGGCTGCAGGGTCTGCTTACGAGGGAAGCACCATTCCACCCTTTGTCCAGGCAAACAGAAGATGAGAGTGCGGCTGTGGAAGGACGGGAAGTTACGCAGGCCTTGTACATGATGGAGTCCTCACCAGGGGCCAAGAAGCTCTGCGTAACTGAGATGCAGGGCTCTGTGGGCAGGGTGCCAGGTATGCTGGGATGAAGGACAGGCATGGGGCAAGAGCTGGACCTTTAGAAGTCTGCGTACAGACAGCCTCAACCAAGATATGACCTCTAAACATACACATACATGCACACATGCACACGCATCCACGCACATGCAAGCATGCAAGCATGTACACAGATAGTTAAATCGTGTTCTAATTTAAAATAAATAATACATGTGCTTTGGGAATCTTGAGATTTACAGTGAAGTAACTCCCTTTGAACTTGGTTTATTGCATGGATTTCTGATGTGTGTGTGTATGTGCATGTTTGTGTGAGAGAAGGCATAGCAATATGCACCCAAAATGAATTCTAATTTTAAATTAATACTCAAGGTAATAAATTTTATCATTGACATTTCACTAGTATCAATACAATGTTTGCTTAAACAACCAAATTTCAATTACCGAGCAAAACTAAGATAAACACCCTTAGGAAGGGCTAATTCCTGGGATCTGAGGGACACATTTGCTACCCCGAGAGCACGTTAGACAGAGCACGGGGGCTAGAAGCGTGTGTGATGAGGATTATGGAAGAAATAACAAAGATCGCCTGCTCTAGCAAGTTTCACAATTGGGTCATAAAGCCTCTCTGAAGAGGTGGAAGTGAGGGAGAGTATTCGGTTTTTAAGCAAGAAGTATTCTCATTTCATATTTGTTCCACAAAACACACAGTGTACACATAAAGCATAATTTAGAAGCTGTTCAGCAAAGGGAGCCAGACTCTGTCGCAGTGGACGCTGGGAGCAGAGGCTGGGCCGGAAGGTGATGGTGTCTCAGTTCCCCCACTGCCCCTCAGTCCCACGGCATCCGTTACAAGGCGTTGTTGATTCTCATCTGATCTCAGGGAGCCTTTCACGGGGGCATCGTCTGCTTCCGCCCTGTGTGTCCATGCCTCACACCTCCTCCTCGTCAGAGGTTGTGCCTGCCCCACCTGCTGCACATCCACTGGTCTCATTTCCCCAGGTCGCCCACACCCTGAAGCAATGGCATGATGCTCTTCCCAGCTGGACCTTACGAGGAGGCAGAGGCAGTAGGCTGGAGACTAGACTCATCCTGAGAGCCCTTCCCTGCATCCCTGGGCTACTCCCACTGCCTAAAGTAGCTATTTCAAGTCTGTTTCTCTGTTCATGCTTCCTCGAGCCGGAGGACCCAGCCTCCGGAGCTGAGCAGGTGGTTTCATTGGGCTGCAGGAGCACAAATGCTCACCAGGTAGACACTCGCACATAAGAGGACCTTACTGTGCTCCACTGCAGCGAGAGCAGCACCTCCCTGTACTGGCTGGCTTACCATCATTGGAAAAATAGCTGACTCGTTCATTTATGTCACATCCAAAACTCCCACCTGTCATCTCCAGTTTAAGACGCCTTCCTACAGTCCTTGTCCACAAGGGAAAAACTGTGATCAGCACTCCAGCCTCAGTGAGCCCCAGAAAGAGCCTGGCTTGAAGATCTATGGTGGTTTTCTACAGCCCACTTGCCATCTACTCACCCACCAGATTTCACACCGATACCAGCAACTCCCACCAAAGTTCACAGACTGGAGGATGGACACCCTCCTGTGTCAACAGCGAAGGTGCTTCTAGTCCTCACTGTTACTGATTTACCAGCAGGCATCAGTACTGAACCCTTCCCAAGAAACTCCTCTTCCTTTGACATCCCTAATAATATTTTTGGTTTTCTTCTCTCTTTCATCTCTACTCATTTTATTTTTGAGACAGGGTCTCCCTTTTGTAGTTCAGGCTGGCTCTGAGCTCACTATGTAGCCCAGGCAAGCCTTGAACTCAGCAATCCTCCTGTCTCTGCCTCCCGAGTGCTGGGATTCATCTCTATTCATTTTTAAACTCAGCCACAGCTCCCCTTTCTGCTACCCTTTATTCAGAAATATTTCCTAGTCCATCTGCACACTCGTCTCATTAAGAAAACTCTGAGTGCCCTTTCTCAGTTTTACAACTTGAGTAACTACATCTGTAGCCGACGACTTCCAAATGCATCTCCCTGACCCAGAACCCATGCTGAAGTTTGCTCAGAGATGTGTGAGTCCCTCCAGCCCACACAGAAGTGTGACACTTAAAGAAAAGTCAGCTAGCAAGGCTGCGTCAGTAAAGGCAAATTACAATATTGTGCTGATCTGCCTGTACCTTGCTGGGTATAAACCAGAGAAATCAACTATACAGTTTCTCTCGTTCGACTTACGAAGATTTTGCTACAGTCTAGTTTCAGTAAAGCAAAAGAATGAATAAGGAGAACTTTTCACTGGGGTAGATGCAGGACATGGATCTGCTTAGACAGTTTTATTGATTACAAAATCATGGCAAGCTCACAGATCGAACGCATCTGTGATTCAACCAAGAAATCATGATCTTTACACAGAGAGAGTAGGATCCTTGGAGTCTGAAAGCTTCCATAAGACTCATCACTGTATATTTGAAACTCTATAAATAGTAGTCCTAGCTTAGACCCTGGCTTTCTGGACAAGCCCCTAGCTAAGTTTTACAGTGAGAACAAACGGGTAACAGGAAGAAGTGTGCCTCCCTGACTCACATCCACACATCAGTGGCAGAGTCGTGACACCTCAGTACCAAGATCTGACTGGAACATTTGCAAGATGTTCACTCGAAGGGAAGAGCAAACAACACAGAGCGCACATGCTGAAGCTGTTACCCCTAAAGAAAGTGCGTGTCATTGTCAGCAGAGTGCTTTGAAAGCCAGACACAAAAGCAGAGTTTGAATAGATGTTACTTCTTTAAAGGAGGTTACACTCTGCCTTGCCACTTTCTTAATCACAAAACATGAAAAATACTTGTCCCTTAAATAAGGCAAAACACAGGAAAACCACATCTGATCAATACACAGGAAAACCAAAGCGGTGCAGTTGGTGAAGTGACATGTGTGTGTCTGGGCCCTCACAGGAATGCAGGTCATGTGTCAGGAATCGTTGTAGGATAGTTCCAGAATATTCAGCCACTTATTCTTAGTTCCAGTATTTATAGCCTACCTGAAAAATGCAGCTTTGTGAATGAGCACACTGGCTATCATTAGAAGTGTAAAACGGAAGCATGTAAGTTTACTCAGTGATCAATTTTGGTTGGTCATCAGGGTTGTAGTGCTGTGATGATGTATTGTGTTGAATTTCTTAAACTGTAAGTTTATTTGTATATTCAACTCATAACTGATGCAGGCAATATGTAATAAGCACATGGTAACACTCAACTCCTCTGAGGATATAAATTTGCTGTGTGTGGTTTTGTTGGGCTGTTAGTAGCTTAGAATATGGTTAAAAATTGCTGTTGTTTTCTTTGAAAAAATTCACTTTTTCCTCACACTGTAAGAAACACAATGTCATGAAATCCTCACGTGCTATGTCACTTTCTTTCATGACACTTGACAAACGGGTTACAGTCATAGACCACGGGCTACACTGTGCATCAGGAAGGGTGATGGTGCTGGCTGCCAGTTTTGCCTAAAGAGATGACTGGCTTAAAACTTCCTGAAGAATTTCCCCCACACAGGCTCTCCTCCTCGCCCGCACCCTTCATGGGTCGGGATCCCAGAGTCCAGCACAAAGGCCCAGAGGAGGCTGCAGAAGAGCCTCCAGGGGAAGTGGGAGAAAGAGCAGAGCTAAATGTAGAAACAGTCCCGGGTGGGGCTCTACCTGCTACAGGGAAACTGGCCCTTGAATGATTGGGTCCCATGGAGGAGGCTGAGCTTATGTGCTTTCTTATTTTTAATTATTGTTATTAGTCCATGTTTGCAGTGCATAATGATTATGCTCTTGGTAAAGAGTTGCTGCATAACACATCTTGATTCGGTTTTTGCTCCTTCCTTTGCCGCTTTTACCAATCCCTCCATGGCTTGAGTTCTTTCCCTTTTGCAAAAGATCAATCCCTTTGTTTCCTATCATCGATTTTTATATTGTTCTTCAATTTGATTATGGTTCTGGTTTCTCATATTAGAGAAACTACACAATGCTTAACCTTCTAAGTGTGGTTTATTTCACTTACCCTTGTGGTCTCAAGGTGCATCCATTTCCTACATTTCCCTAATGACTCAACTTTCCCTTTTTCTGTGTCAGAGTAGTATTTCATCATGTGTAAACAGCACATTTTCTTTATCCACTCATCCACTGATAGGGATTTAGCTAATTTGCATTATGCCACTATAAACATAGGTGTGCAAGGACTGCTGTGATATCATGTCTTTATTCATAAAGATATCTACAGGGAAATAGCTGGGTTGCTAGTTTTAGTTTTCTGAGGAATCTCCATACTGATTTTTTCAATGGTCATGATAGTTAACATTTCTACCATTCGCCTTGTATCCTCACCAGCATTTGTTATTCAATTTCATGATTATGGCCATTCTTTCTAGAGTAGGATAGAATCTCTGTGTCATTCTAATTGCATTTCTCCAGTGGCCACAGATGTGGAACATTTTTCTTGTATTTATTGGCCATTTGTGCTTCTGAGAAGTATCTACTAATTTCAGTTACTGGATGTTTGGATGGGATCTTTTATTTTGAGAGTTTTCAAATTCTTTATACACTCTATGCATTAATCCTCTGTCCAAGGTATAGCTGGACAAAGTACTTTTCCCATTCTATAGGTGGTCTCTTTACTTTGTTGGTGTTATCTTTGTAGTGAAAAATGTTTTAATCTGATGTATTCCCATTTGTTGATTCTTGGTATTATTTCTTGTACAACTGGAGCCGTGGATATAAAATCTTTCTATGCTTATGTATTCAAGAGTTTAGTTATTTTCCAGCAGATTTCATATATTAATTTAGGCATGGTGAGAGATATAGATCTACATTCAGTATTCCACATGTAGCTATACAGTTTCCCCAGCATTATTTGTTGAAGAGGCTACCTTTCCTTCACCATACAGACTTGACCCCTTGTCGAAGGTCAGAAGGCTGATGTGTCTGCAGTTGTTTCTGTATCTTCTGTTTGGTTCCACTGATTCTCACCTCTGTGTTTGTGTCAGGGCTGAACCATTTTGATTGCTGTAGCTTTGCAATGTAACTTCAGCTCTAAGATCGTGGAGCCTCTTGCTTTGTTGCTGTAGCTCAGAGAAGATTTTGCTATTCTGGGTCTCTCCTGCTCTTGCATAAATTGTGAGATAGTTTTCCTTAATTCTGTAAGGGGTGTTGTTTGTATTTTGATTGAGATTGCACTAAATCATTTTATCAGTTTGAAAGTATGACCATTATGACAATACAGGTTTCCCTTCTCTAGGAAAGGGGAATATCTTTCCACTTTCTGAAGTCTTCTTCTGTCTCCTTTTTCAGAATACTGTGGTTTTCATTGTAAATATCCTTCCCTTCCTTGGTGAAGTTAATTCCTCAGCATTTAAGTTTTTTCAGTGTTACTGCAAATGGTATCATTTACCTAAATTCTTTTTTCGTGAGTCATGATTGGTGGACAGGAATAATATTGACTTTTATGTGCTACTACATGAGTGGTTTCATTAATTCTAAGTGTTTTGGTGAAATTGTGAGGTCCTGTTTGTAGAGGATCATGTCATTTGCAAATAATGATAATGTGACTTCTTCTCTATACATATCTTTGTTATTCATTGCCTTGCCTAACTACTCTTGCTAATGTTTCAAGTACTGTTTTAACAAGAGTGGTGACACTGGGCATTGATGCCTTATTCTTATATTTAGAGGGAAAACCTTCAGCTTTTCCCCATTTAATATGATGTTAACAGTAGGTTTGCCATATATAGCCTTTATCAGATTGACTTAAGGTCCTTCTTTTCCTCCTATCTTCAAAAATTGCTCAATCATGAATGAATATTGTATTTTTGCAGTTGTAGTTATTCTGAGATTTGTAACTTAGACTCAGAACTAACTTTAGTACTAGAAAGGACATTAATGTTAATAGGATCTGACTTCCATAAGACTACATGGCAATTTTAAGTTGATATAGTTTGTCAGGCAATTCTAAGTTTAAATTGTTTTACAATTGATTATAAACACCTAGGTCTAGAAAATGAAATCCAGTTTACACAGCAAAACATTTTCCCAAAATTTCTGAATTCGAGGACATCATTATAAACAACCAAGTTGAAGAGTATTCCTCCTTTCTTCCTAAATCACACACATCTGTCAGAGGTTTCTGGGAGTTTAGGGGTAGCCGAAACTTTACTCTGGACAAAATTTCAAATTAAAGAAAGGACTAAAATAGTTGCTCCACCTGTGACTATTTGCAAAGAAGTAATTGGTCCCACTGTGACACTAAACAATTGTTAGCTCTCTTACCAACAATTGTTTGAAATCATAAAGCCACTGTCAAAGGAATGCATAGTAAACAATAAGCAAGGCACGTGATGATGTGTGTCCTGGGATGAGGAGGGAAGCAGGTATATCTTGCCCCAGGTAGTCCTGTGGCTAGAAGACCCACCATGCTGATCACAGCAGCAATTAGCATAACGCTGATACCAGCATGAAATACAGAACTTCCATGTGCCACTTTTGCCCTAAAAATTAAGAACTGATGAAAAACCCAGGAGAAAAATATTACAAAGCCATACTAAAAGATTGTTAATGGTAGTAAATACCTCTAGCTCATATGTCCAGTGATGAAGTATTTACTGAACACCTTTTCTTTATAGGGACAGAAGGCTGCAGACCTGGAATATGGCTGTGATGGACCAGGTGTGCTCTCTGCGTTTGTGAACTTACATTTCAATCAGGAAGGTAGAGAGACCTAAAGAATTAAAGAATTCAATTAAAGAATTGAATGCATCATTAGAGTAAAAATCAACATATTTAATGGTGCTTTAAATAACATCTCTTACATTTGAGAAGAGCTACAGAATGATGAACAGATTTAAAAGCATCATCTTTTGTGTACTGTGGTGAGATTTAAAAGGACCTGATGGTTAAAAAAAAAAAAAAAAAAAGGATTGCTAAATGTTTTTGAGAAATAGATGCAGCTGTTGGGGAGTAAGGAAGTGAGGTTTGGAAGCTCATTTAAAGTGTGACTCATGCCCTAGACCAGTGGCAGCTATGGCACGTGTGCCACCGTGGGTGCTCAGAGCCCACTCAATCAGCACGCCAGCCAAGTCTCCCCAGCAGAGGAGCAGCAGATAAGAATTGTTTTTTCTAATTTAAAACTTCAGCATTCTTGTGAGACCAGGGGTAAATCTGTAAAGATTCTAATCTCATATGAAAAACTAAGGACATTCCCTGCACCCTAACCCAAGACACTGTCTTACAATGTTCTTGAAAGAGTTCTGAAAGGTTGAGAGCAGCAAAATCTGGCACAAGAACCCTGAGTCTTGTTCCAGTGGAGTCCAGGTTGGGAGAAGTAGGGCTTGGAGTTCAGCAGAGTGTGAGTGAGCACCAGCAGGTCCCATTTGCAGGTCTGTAGAGAATCATCAGAATAATGGGCTCCGTGAGCGCGGGCCCTTCACTCTCAGCCAAAATGCAGGGGCTCTGGGCAACGCAGCTGGTGACTGCGCTCCACAGCCACCCTGGCAACACCCGCCCTCACCAAATCCTGACTCCTCCTCCCTCCCCTATGTTTTTTCTCACACTTTGCCGTCCATGGAGGGTGCATTCTTCCACCTCATTCACATTAAACTGGGGATTCTGAATTTTAGTTATGAGAAGTTAATCATCATGAGTAAAATCTTTTCCATGACTTCCAATAATACTGAGTGGTTTTATAGCATTATTGATAAATCCTTACATGATGCATCTTCATTGCATCAGCAGAACTGATTTTAATGACATACGATTTGACCAATCAAGTAGTGAACTAGGAAAAAATCTTTTTTAAATTTTTACATTCTTTGTGAAGCATAAATTAAGAAGAAATGAAATATTTGTAGAATAAACAGTTGGCTTTGGATATGCTTTGATGTGTGATAGTCACCATCAAGCTGTCCTCCAAGGGCTGACAATGAACACATCTCCCTCATCTCCAGTTTCTTTCCAATGCTCAGTTCACACAACCTGGATCCTTCGTCCCTATGAAATGGTTCACGTTTTCTAGAGTTTTATACACAGAAACTCATTCAATACATTTCTGAACTGGCCTCTTTTACTCAGGATAATTATTTTGATTTCTTCTCATGCTTTTCTTCTGTTTATCACTGAGGAGCCTACCATGTCTGTTTGGATTACAAGTGACTTATACACAACATGAAGTTAAACCAGACAAAATGACAATTCAATCTGTATCCACTTTCTGATAATTAAGCTATTTCAAAATTGCATATCTGAGATTACTGCAATCTTTCCAAATGTGTTTCCTGTTTATCAGAAATATCTTGTTTATTTCTAGAGCATTTCATTAAAAGCAATAAAAAACAAACTACACGTGGTGATATGTTAAGTTAACTTTATAAAAGTAATTTTAGGGCCGGAGGGTTAGCTCAGTGGTTCCGGCGCCTGCCTCGCAAGCGCAAGGACCTGAGTTCGATCCCCAGTTACCACATATAATGCTGGGCGTGGTGGCTCACACCTGTAATCCCAGCACTCGGGAGGCAGAGACGGGAGGATTGCTGAGTTCGCGGCGGCTTGCCTGGGCACCATAGTGAGCTCAGGGCCAGCCTGAACTACAAAGCAAGACCCTGTCGCCAAAAAGCCAAAAAAAAAAAAAAGTAATTTTATTTTAGTGCTGTTCTCACAATATTATTTCACTGGAAACTGATAACCACAATTTTTATTTGAAAATCAAAGCCAAGAGTCTCAAACAATAATTAGGGGAAAAAATCTCCTGGAACTAAATAATCTACTTAAAGTGTTCATTAAATTAAGAAAGCAATTAACTTCTGTCATATACTGGTACAAATTTCCAAATGTTGAGTGTGATTGTGAACTGTATATAAAATGTACCAAGAATTCAATTTAAAAAAAAGAAAGCATTGTCACTAGGTATTTTTAATGAAAATAGATGGTGCATGTACATAAGTCTTGGGCAGAAATCTTCAAAGTGGCGTTATTTAAAGTAACTAAAAAATAGAAACGTGCGTGTCCATCACCTGGCACAGGGAAAAGGAGTCACAGTGCATTGATATGCTGAGAACCTGCTCAGAAAAAAGGGACTGAAGACAAGGAAGGTTCCAAGAAAGTTATTTTAAATAGGAGAAGCCACACTTTAAAAAATCACACTGTTTCCTCATATTTAATTGGCCCTCAAAGTGTCAATCTACAGAGGCAAAAAATACATACTTCTTTATCTAGATCTAACAGTAATTTTGAAATGATATTATTTGTATCACTGGTGCAAAAAAACAGACCTACAGAAGTTTTGTTTTACTTTGGGTCTTTTGGTAGCATTTTTTTCTTTAGTTAATAAATTGTTTTATTAATCATGAATGAATGATTTTATTAATCATTAATGTATTCATTTGCTATATGGAAGATGAAAGCAAAGGAATCCAAGAACACACTGGTTTCATGAATAAAATATCTGTTTCATAAAATATATTTTTGAATTGCAGTAAAATTGTTTTAAATTAGAATTTAAAATAGGCATTAAAAAGAGTAAAATGTCTGGCATGTAGCTTTTGTGAGAGCAGTTTTCAAAACTCTATTTGTATGAAGGACAAGAGAAAGAGAAATGGGCAAAGTAAAGAGGAGAAGAAAAATTTAATGATAAAAAACGAGAAAGTGGGAACAAAGCTTATGTATACAGCGCAGGGGGTGTGAGGAGCACAGGCCAGTGGGAACAATGAGACTGAAGATGTGTCAAGTGGAGGGACAAATTCTCAATGTTGAATGGGATCATAAGGTACAGAGAAAGTGCACCAACGAAATAAATTTTAAAAACCTATATGCGCTTGAAAATTTTAAGATACTAGTTGCAAAAGAGGAAAGAATCCTTGAAAGTGAATACTAATGGCATGTGTAAAAAAACAAATAGCTATTTCCAACATTATCTCTGGAAATCTTCCCCCATTTTACACCAATAAGATGTTGAGTTGGGCCGGAGGGTTAGCTCAGTGGTTCCGGCGCCTGCCTCGCAAGCGCAAGGACCTGAGTTCGATCCCCAGTAACCACATATAATGCTGGGCATGGTGGCTCACGCCTGTAATCCCAGCACTCGGGAGGCAGAGACAGGAGGATTGCTGAGTTCGCGGCGGCTTGCCTGGGCACCATAGTGAGCTCAGGGCCAGCCTGAACTACAAAGCGAGACCCTGTCTCCAAAAAGCAAAAAAAAAAAAAAAAAAAAAAGATGTTGAGTGACACTGAGCCCTAAGTATTGGTCAAGAGTACACTTTACTCTCAAAATCACTCATTCTATTAGATAAATACCTTCATTAAAATATTTTTCATTCAGCTATTCCTAATGTTGTACAACCATGGTATTTTTTTATTTGCCCCATGAAATTAGCATTAGGAAAATACTCACAACCAAACACAGGCTTTCCATGGATTCAGCAACCCTTTCAACACAACGCACAGTTTTGTTCCAGTGTCTGAGCCAGAATGCAGGGTGTCTCCATTGCTAATTTCCCTTTTCTGATAGTACATGTTTGCGGTCCACAGTGATAGCATTCCCCCAGGGGCTGCCAGATGAGCACAACACTTTGCAATTTTGTTTTCACCTCCTTCCCTCCCCTCCCTTCCCTCCAACTCTTGGACTCCTTCTTTTTTTGTGAAGGTTTTATCTTGTTATTTTCTGTTATCTATCTCTTCTGCTGCTCTTTGTTGTAGTTTATGTTTTTCATGTAAGAGGAGCTGTGTGAAGATCCTCCGCGATGCTGTGAGGTCAGTCAGGATACAACAAGGCACCTCATGCATTTGTCTCCTTAGTCTCCTAAGTCTCCGCAGGCCTCGTCTGGTTCTCTTGTCTGTAACACTGGAAACAGCCATTCAAGGGGAGACAACCTGTGCTCAAGGGTCTACAAGGCCACTGGATAAGAAGTAACAGGTAAAACAATATTCTAGTGCTTACAATATAATACAATATATCAGATGATTTCTACATTTTCATGACGGAAATGATACAGTACCTGACTGAAGACAAAACACCAATGCTTACTATTAAAATAGAAGGCAATGGAATATTTAATTTGGTGATAGAATGACACCTAAATATATTTTGCATATATAGGCAGAGAGCTACCAAATGCGTAGCTATATGCTGCCAACAATTCTACAATGTGTGAACATTTTATACTCTGTAAACTCATACTCAAGAGAAGCAAACACCACCCATGGAGGTTCACAACATCAAGGACTAGTTCCTAAACTATCTTTACCATAATGAACATCATATATGCTGGGGAGCATTTTCCCCAATTTCAATATATTTCACTTCTCTGTGCATTGTAGTCTAATCATAGCTGCACTGATAGTTCTATGGGAGACAAAGTCTTTTGCATAAACTCTCCTGTGTGTATAAGGTGCTACAACACTTAGTTGATAATGGACATCAAAAGAATATGTATTAAGCCTTCGTTTCCTGTGGGTATTGAGTACATTACGTTCTTCTCCATCTCTGAAGGGTGTTGTGAGAAAGTTACTGTCTTCTTGCATTTACAGCTGAGGAAACTAAGGCTGAGTGATGGAATTGCCTGAGTCATATTGCTGGCAAGTGACAGAATAATTACTCCTAATTTTGAACGTCGAATCCCCATTGGTCCTCACTTTTCTGCCCCACAGTACCAATTTTTCTAACCCTTTTATGAGGAATATATTCCTTCCCAGTTCACTCCTCTCTCCTTAGACTGTAGATTGCACTTTTCCTTTCTCCTAATGTTCTGTGTTCTTTCCCTGCCTATGGTTCCATGGAATGGAGCTGCCCCATGATGTAGCGGAACCTGTGCAGGACAGCACTGCGGGGTTCTCTCCAGTGAGGGCTCAGGGACCCATGCGTCCTCCCGGCTGAGCTGCCCGTCACCTGAGCGCCCCCTGCCTCTGAGATGGACACCGTTTGCCTGTTGGGCCTGCACCTGAGTCTGGCCACCACCACCTGCCAGGTGTTTGTTCTTTTCCTGAAAGCCCCTGAAGCCCCAGTTCCCCATGCTCCTTCCTTGCTGGCCTCCCTCACTCCCCCACATTCTGCACCTGTGTTTCTCTTCTCGGAACTCATCCTTACGTGACATGTATAGCTTCATTTACTGAACAAGACTGAACTGTGTCTTTGGGCTGAGCTGAGTGATCACGTCAAGGGCAATCAAGGTGAAGACCGTTTGATAGATAATAAATGAGGACAGGCGGCCGTGGCTGTGCATGAGGCAAATGAAATGCAGGTGGAAATACTCTTAAAGTGGAATCTGAAATGCAGAGATTTATTTGCTTTTAGTATTTATTGAGCTGAGGAAGAAGATGAATTTTTTAAATGTGGAAAGTAAATGTTCAAATAATAATTGTGAGTTCTAAATGGAAAATAAGTGAACAAAATTGTTACTGTTGTATATGGAGAAATATATTGCCTAAATAATGTATGTGCAAATAGAAAATTGCTGTATGAAATAATGTACTTTAAAAATAATTTTGTTGTCAAATAAACACCTGTCCAATCCAAGCAATTCTCCATAATTCATTCTAGGGAAAACATTCCTTCATGTAAACATGCCACATAGCCATAATTTCTGGTAGGATAAACCATATAGAAGTGTAAATTTTAAAAGCTGAATACACATTAATATGCTGAAGTGATTTCACAGAAGCCATTGTGGATTTCAAAATTAAATTCTCCAGGTCATTTGATACAACATCAAAAGGCATTACCATCAACAAAACATAAATTGGACTTCATTAAAATGAAAAAAATATACTTAAAACACCTATCAACAAAGTGAAATGACAACTTACTGAATAAGAAGGAACATTTCTATGATGGTGTATGAATATAGAAAGGACCCGAATCTGTAACTAGGATACACAAAGAAAGCTGATAGCTCAATAGTTAAAGGAAAAATAACCTAATTTAAACAGGCAAAGGCTGTGAAACACATTTCTCCAGAAGATAAACCTGTTGACATCAAGCACATGAAAATAAGTGTGCATATCTAGTCACCATGGAAATGCAACTGAACCAAAACCACAATGAGACAGTCTTTCACTAACACAGCTAGGATTAAACACACAAGCCGAAGATGAGCCCTCCAAGATGATTGTATTTGTTATGTGTTACACACATGCACTAATAAAAAACTCAAACAATGCCAAATGTTGACACGATGTGGAGACCTCAGAAGTCTCACTGATGGCCAGTGGGAAGTGAGGCTGTCCTGCTGGAGAGCAATCGAGTATTTGTTAAAATGGTCAAATGCACAGCTACTCTGTGATTCAGCACTATCCTCCATGACTACGCTCCAAATAAAGGAAAATGTGTCCATACCAAACTTCCATATAAATAGAAGCATCGCGTATAAGCAACATCATTCATGAGTGAAAAATGTAGAAATAAGCCGAGAGTTCATCACCTGATGAGTGGGTGAATGGAAGGCCAGACATTCATGTGACAGGTTAGTATTTAACCATAAAAGGTTATGTCATGCTGATACCTCCTGTAGCACAGCTGAGCCTTGCAAACACTGCGCTATCCTAGAGGCTGGTCATAAGTCCATGTGTTATAACGATTTCATTTATATGAAATATCTAGAATACACAACTTTCTCTGCAGAAATTATTGGAGAAAGATTTTCCTGTAAAATACATGAGAGCCAGGAAAGAGCAAAGCATAGGCCCTGGGGTCTCAGGGCTCTGTGGCCGGCTGCAGGGAACCTCCAGGCTGCCTGTGATGGACCCTCACGAGTGATGAGCTCAGTGGACGTGGGCAGCCCCGGGCCTGAACCAAACCTGGGATAGAGGCCTCAGGACTGAAGGAT
Source organism: Thryonomys swinderianus (assembly GCA_004025085.1). Lineage (NCBI taxonomy): Eukaryota > Metazoa > Chordata > Mammalia > Rodentia > Thryonomyidae > Thryonomys > Thryonomys swinderianus. Next base: position 2,833 of record PVIC010020957.1, on the reverse strand, counting down.
GCACTGTCTCCAAAAAGTAAACTGGGAGAACTATTCAAAGATATCAAAGACAGTTCATCAAGTAAGCTTGATGAACCAGTTCATGATAAAATTAATAATAGGTATGGAGAAAACACACACAGCAGAGAAATGAAGGAGAGAAATATACTAGTCCAGAAAACAGAGAATGTGGTGAATTGAGACATTACCTGACAACTGTAAATGATGTTTACAAGGTCATAGCAGTAAGGACACTGGGGGACTTTGTCATAGATAAATGGCAAACATGAATGGGGGTGAAGGGGGCACCGATGAGCGCTGTTGGTGGGAAGTTTGCATCACCTTTCCCAATGGAGGAAGTCAGCTGAAGTGCAGAACAGGACAACGTGAACATGTCCCAGGAGTGCGCGTGTGGGAAGCAGACCCTGCTAGAGGAGACTCCTTTCAGGCCTGGAGATCTGCACTGGGTGCTACACCAACTAGCAGTTGCGAGATCTGCACTATACCAAACAGTGCTGCCCAGCTCCCAAGATGATCTGCGACCTTTGGATCGCTGCATTGGGATGCCTGATGAAAGAAGTCCTATGATAACCTCTGGCCCAGAGTCGCCTTCCCTTGGTCCTTCTCTTAGGAGCTTGCTGTTCTTCCTCTAATACAATTTCTGCTTGACTTACTGACTGCATCAATGTTTAGTGATTAAGTAAAATGACAAAGAGAAGTAACTTCTCAAGAATAGGAAATAGGGAAGTATTCTAAGAAACAAAGACTTGTGCCTTCAGAGCCTGGGCCAGTCTTTAGCATAAGATAAGAAACTTGCAGATCACCTGGGGAGAAGTTTTAGGAGCAGAGAGCACATTATGGAAGTTTTTAAGTGCTCTCTGCCAGACAAAGTTATCTTTGCATTTTTTTTTTCTTGAGACAGGGTCTCACTTTGTAGTTCAGGCTGGCCCTGAGCTCACTATGTAGCCCAGGCAAGCCTTGAACTCAGCAATCCTCCTGTCTCTGCCTCCTGAGTGCTGGGATTACAGGCATGAGCCACCACGCCTGGCTATCTTTGTATTTTGAGTTCCTGTAGATTTAGATTCTAATCATGCTAAACCTATATGTTAACCACTAACTACATTGTCCATTGAAAGCCTTGCATGTAAGCACTGTAGCTAGAAATACTATGAAAGAGCACTGAAGAATAAACTCAGGGCCTGCTCAGTACTGACTGAGAGGTCCCCCCCGAGTCCATTTTCCTGCCTTCTTTTATTTTCTTAATCCGCACCCCTCGACTTCATGACCCCGCTGTTTTGTCCGGCTGGCTCCGGCATGCGTGCACACACACACACACACACACACACACACACACACACACACCTGACAGAGCAGGGAGGCACTGCCTTTGAAGTTGAGAAGGAAGGGCAGGACAATGCCTATGCCTGCCTGTGTGTGAAATACAACCTCTGTACCCATTTGCCTCTTACATTTCCCTGCATTTATACCTTTGAAAGAAAGTAAAACTTTCAAGAACAGAAGATGAATTCGGAGGAGTCCTCAGAGAAATTGGTCCTGTCTGGCCGAACTGGAGAACTTTCATGTTTTTGTTTGGGTAAGTTTGATTTGCTTATTGTTTTTGTTTCACTAAGGAACAAAAGGCTTGAGCCAGTTCTGCGGGCTCCCTCCCTGCCTCTTAGAAGCGGTCACTGTAGGAGGAGCCCTTCCTTCCCACCCCCATGTCCTATTCCAATATGTGATCTATGCACATCAAAAACAGATATTTAAAAATTTTAAATAACTGTCAGACTGCTTTAAAAATAAGTCACTGTTCCTCTTAAAGATAGTAACAAACTTCATTAGGAGACTTCAGAGTATTAGCATCACATTAATGTTAAGATGTTTTATTATTATCCTGTGTAATATATTCCGTGCATTTTTCCTGTAGAGAGACCTACATTCTCTCACTCTATATCTATTTGTTCTTATTTTACTCGGTGGAAATATCTTCCAACTTCACTTCCCGGCTCAGAGCAGCTCCGCAGCCGGGGGCTGTGACCACAGCCAGTGGTCTCAAACAGCCCTACAGAGCAAGGCGGGGGCATCCTCAGGGCCCTGGAAAACCCTGCCGCCGCCACCGCCCAGAGACCCTGCCGCTGGCACCCTGTCTGGGACGTTACAGGGCTCTGCATGGTGGGGTGACTCCAGAGCTAAGGGCCCAGGAGCATGGGAGGTAGGACGATGTGTCAGGTGAAACGCTGGCATTTTAAAGTTCATCATCTTCAGGCCACTTTAGAAATTTACTTTTATTGCCACGTGTGTGTAGCACATAACACATTCAACGTGGGAGTCAGTACATGAAAAACACATCTTTACCTTTTTATTTCCTCCACCCTTCCCTCAGTCAGTGCTCCATCTCTTGCACCTTTCTCATTTGTGAAATGTCTGCCTGCTTTCTTTAAATTTTCCATTCCTCCTTTCCTTCCTTTCCCTTCCCTGTTCCCCATGTAAATCTTTAAAATAATTTTTCCAAGGATTTCACAAAAATACAATATTTCAGGAATCAGTAGGATTTGTTGTAAGTAAGTTTCAACTGAGAAGTATTGGGTGCATAAGCACAACACTGAAGGTATTAACATAGAATATTTGGGGCCAGGGATTTAGCTCAGTGGTTTCAGTGTCTGCCTGGGACATGCAAGGTCCCAGGTTTGCTCGCCGGTACTATATACCACAGTGCCAGACAAGGAGACTCATGCCTGTAATCCCAGTACTCAGGAGGCAGAGGCAGGAGGATTGTTGTGAGTTCAAGGTTAGCCTGGGCTACATAGTGAGTTTAGTGTCAGCCTGAACTACAAAGCAAGATCTTGTCTCAAAA
>PVIC010020956.1:0-29014 GCA_004025085.1 Thryonomys swinderianus | reverse complement strand
TTTTTTTTGAGGTGTTTCCTAAGCAGGATTTTGCAAAGCCTGTTGGAGTAGATTAGGGAGAAGTAAACGAAGATTTCTACACAGACAGAAGAACACGTATAAAGTCCTGGTGGAGAAAAGGAGTGATGTGTCTGAGAGCCAAAAGCAATTCGGAGGCTCAGTTTGGAACCCAGTGGGGCAGATGAGGTCCTGAGTGAAGCAGAGCGTGGATCATGAAGGCCCCGTACGTGGTGCTAAGCAGTGTGGGAAATATCCTACAGGCGCGGAGCCCAGGAGAGATTCAAGAAAAAAAGGATACGGATGTCACTATTAAGAGCAAAAAGCGAAGTAAAAGGGGTGGGTGAGGGCGGAGTTTCTTCGCCTTCACTCAGCAGAAACACAGGAATGAACACATTCGTGGCCTCATGGAGCAGGAAGCGACGGTCGAGTGACTGTGTCAGCCTGAGGAAGAGAAGCTGAGTAAACCGGCTCAGCAACTCCACCCCCCGGGGTCTGGGGCTCTGTGCGAGCTTGTCGCCTGGACGGTAGAAAGGGGAAATGAAGAAGGATGGACCTGCTTCTGGTTTTCTGGAGGCTCTGTGACCTCGGACATCATCTCCAGGTTTCCAGCGAAGGCTCTTCAGCTTCCAGTGAAACTCCCTTAGCTTTGCGGTATAGACACCTCAGCTTCCTTCGCAGACCCATCAGCCTCCTGGTACCGACTTGTAGAGGACACGGCAGAGAGCTACAGAATGTCTACTGGGTCCCTCGGTCTCCAGTGTGCACACCGACCTTCTCTCTCCCACATCTGGCTCTTCTGTCAGTGGCCACTGGAAGCCAAACTTTAAATTCTCATATACTCAAGTTTTGTATTATACCTGTCTCTAGAGTAAACACTGACTGATACAAAGGCGTTCTGTTTGATTTTGCTTTTGTGGCTTTTTTCTGGTTAAAAAGATGGAAGTTGTGAGTTTTAGCTTAATTGTCAACTTTATTGGCTTGGGAGCTGCCTCTGGACTAGAACAACACACTTTTGGGTGTGTCTGGAGGTCATGGAGATGGGGCCTTGGAGTCCAGGTCTGGTCCCTGGCCTCTTTCTCCGTGTTCTCTGAGCTATTTGCCACCCGTCTCTAGCTGAGCGCTGTTGCTCTGCCAGGCCTTCCGCCATGATGCTCTTGTACCAGAGCCAGCTGAGCATGGACTGAAGGAGCCAAGATGGGCCTTTCCTCTTTTAACTTGTGTGCTTTGGGGCTTTCCTCCTTTAGCATGAGCATGTCGGTCATTTGGTGCCAGCAATGCAAAGCTGATAAACGCAGAAGCAGACTTCTAATAGTGCTACTTAGTCACTGGGGACTAAGACTATTTTCTGCCTCCACCATGTTTTGTATGTTACTTTTCATGGTCACAAAAGGTCTGATACAAATTCTGACATTGCACCTGTGCTCCAGAAAGGATCAAGGGAAAAAATTTGGAATAAAGCCCAAGAAAACACAAGAGTTAAAGAACTTCTTCAAGAACATTCCTGAAAACGTGGAATGTAATCCACTTATTTCTCATTGGCCAGGATTATCTATTATGGTAAGAAAAAGGAAGACTAAGAGATTATCATAGTATAAATCAGGGCTTTGTAAGCAAAAGTCAATATGGAATAGACAACCGTTAGTGCTTGATGCTGTAAGTGTCTTGAACCTTATCAGTGACAGTGGAGGAAACAGAGAAATAAACAGAGTCATGGTGACAAGACTTAGGGATTCTTTGGAAACAGAGGGTAAGGAAGAGGGAGGCATTAAAGTGATTCCCCAAGGTCCTGCTTTGAAGAACTAGATGTTGTGTTATTTACTAAGACAAAAAATGCCAAATTTAAACGATGAGGAATCAAATTTGGATATGTTAGATTCTGTATTCTTCTGGAATATTCAAGTGGAACTATCTAATGGCTCAAAAGAACTACTGGACAAGGATTCATTTTAGAAAGTAATCTATCTATAGACTATAATTAAAGGCATTGTAATTAAAGGCATTGTAGCAGATGAGATCACAAAATAGAAAGTGAGAATAAATGGTTAAAACATTTCAAAGAAAGAATTCATAGGCTTTGACAATTTGTCAACTCTGTAGAGGAAGCAAGTTCAGGTTTTGAAACTGGGATATTCCTTTGATGATTTGGCAACACGAAAGGGAAATTTATATTTAATAGCACATTTTTCTCTTTGACAAGAGTTTTTCATTTCCTGTATTCAGTTCAAATACATGAGAGCCGTCAAATTGTGCTTTACTCTTCTGAGCAAAAATACGATTAAACTGAGTATGCCTAATAGAAATTATGTTGAACAGCAGTTGTGACGAGATTTTTGAGGCCTAGGCCCAACTGTCAATCCCTCCATAAATTTCCCTTCCGGTTATTTACACATTCTGTGTTGTGACTTTCCAGCTTGCAAATGTAGAAACCGAGGCCCGTGCTCTCCCTGAGGTCAAAGGGTCCTGAGACGTGGACCCCCCAGAAACAGGCAGATACCAAGAGACGGTTTAAAGGGGCAGGAACGGAGGGAAGAGGAAGTAAAAAGAATTAAGAGGCGTCGTGTCCTCGGGGGCCCAGCCCCCCATCGTGAGCGCGATCGTCACGTACTGCAAACATGCACTGTTGGTGCAATGAAAACGGAGTAGACGGAGAGGGAGGTAACGACGGAGTTGCTTAGACAGTTCCAGCTCTTTGCTGCGTCCGCCAGCTCCGGGACGAGCGTTGGGGCCGTCGCCGCCTCTCGTCCCCTCACCTCGGCCCCAGAGCAGCTGCCGTCCGTCGGGCTTCCGCGCGGGCTGCTCAGCGTGAGGCCGACCTGCTGTATTTGTTTGACATTCAACATGCGAGAATGAAGAGACGCTATCAGGCCTGTGTGGAACTGATAATGTGCAGAACAGAATCCATTTCTGGGAAAATATTTTCTGCTTTATGGAGATAAATATTTATTTCAGCTCTGCTGGGAACCATGTGCCTAATAAATGATGTTTCTTGTTTTAATGATCTGTTTATGTTTTAGAGGTTTCACATCACAATTTTGGTTCTTTATACAAAATCTCAAAACATATTTTCTTGAAATGCTTTTGAAAAGATCGCAGTTTACTTATTGAGAAAATGTCCTTTATCTTCACTGTTCCCCTCAAACTTCTGCTTTGTAACGAGCATAGTTAATGAAGTCTTTTACTCACGTCTCCCCTTTTTTGTGTGATGCAGAGATTGAACAGAGAGCTCTCATCCTCAGCTACATGTTTAGCCCTTGTTCAAAGCTTATTTTTTTTTTATTTTGAGGCCGTGTCTCACTAAGTTGCTAAACTGTCTAGGCTGGGCTTGAATTAGAAACTTTCCTGCCTCAGCTTCCCAGAGTGCTAGAATTAGTGCTAGCGTGAGTCTGGCTATATTGTTACTTTTTATTTCATAGGATCCAAAAGTTTACAAGGGCACGCCATAATTTGTTTAACACTGAGGAACAAACTGTGTTTAAAAATGAGCACTTTGCGGTAAAAGTATGTTTGAAACATGATAAAAGTTCTAGAGGTAAACACACATCCTGGCCCAGAGAAGCTAGAATCGAATGCTTCCCGACACAACCCTGAGAGGCTGGGGGTGCTGCCAGGACACAGGTTTCTTTTGAGGTGATCCCAGGGGGCTCGAGTCCATTTCGGCTTTGCATCCCCTTCTCCTGCCCAGCCCCGCCCCGTGGTTTGTGGCTGAGTGTGCCCGTCACACGCTTCCACACAAACGTCTTTCTACATCCAAACGCCCTCCGTGACCTGCGCGTGACCAGCTGGTGTGGAAGGGGCTCCCTGTTGCACGATTCTTCTCACGAGCTGCGTCCTTGAGATCACGGTTTCGAGTCGACTGACCCGGTCTAGACTGAGAGGAGGAACAGCACTACCGCACTTCACAGATGGGAACTGACTTCAGAAGGGTTTAGCGACATCCTTAGGTTCGGGAGAAAGGCCCTGACCGTGGCGTACAAAGCACCTGAAACCAACTGTACCCGGCTCTCCAAAGGCCTCCCCCGTGGGTGGTAGGAAGCCGGAGCCCGAGGTCACCTCCTGAGGGTTTCACGGTTTCCTGCTTCGGGGGACATGATGCTCTTACGCTGAACTGAGCTCGTCTGGAGCCGCCGCCTCGGACGTGCCGGCCTCTCCCGCAGCTGCCCGCCAAGCTTGGGTTCTCATCCGGCCCCGTCCCGTCTGGCCGTGAAGTGCTCCTGCTCCTCGGGGGGTCTCTTGTCCCTGGGTTCCTGGGGCCCATTGCGGCTCCCACCTGCCCTGCTTTCTCCTGCGGGGAAAACACGCTTCTCTTGTTTGTGTTCCCCAAGGCGGTACCCAGTGCAGGGAGTTTCAACAAGCCTTTGGCCCTCCCCTGGCAGATAGGAGAGGGTGCCACCTGAGAGCTAGCGAAGCCCTCCCCTGGCAGATAGATAGTAGAGGGTGCCACCTGAGAGCTAGCGAAGCCCTCCCCTGGCAGATAGGAGAGGGTGCCACCTGAGAGCTAGCGAAGCCCTCCCCTGGCAGATAGGAGAGGGTGCCACCTGAGAGCTAGCGAAGCCGCTTACAGTTGAGAAGGACTCATTCACTCTCTTCTGCAAAGTTCTCCAGCCAAAATATGCTTGGAGTTTCCTTTCCACCATCTTCTCTTAGGCTTCTCCCCAAGATCTGCGGAAGTTCGCCTCTCCTTTTCTCTACGAGGCTGGCAAAGAGGCGCTGAGAATTTTCTGCTTGTTTTCATCCTGCAGAGATTTAAGCTGTCTCGCATGTTTACCTTCTCCTAAATTTGCCGGATGACTTCTAACATAAAATATCCTCCTCCACCTTCAGTTCCTTCTCTACTAACCATGCATCTTTCAACTAGAATGTAATGATACTTCTTTTTTTTCTTGCTAAAGAAGAAATGGCATAAAAGCACCACTAACCTTGAGAGAGTACTGAATCTCTTTACTGTGTATAATTTGTTTTACAGGCATGATTTTCCTCTGAGAATCTCATTTACTCCCTAAGGAAGTAGAGACTCAGGGACTATAGGGACATAATGAATCAGTAAAGTGTACACAGTACTTAGTCAATGCTGCAATTAGAAACTTACTGCAGATCTTAGAAATTCAGATCAGTAATGTGGCAGCTTTAAATTTAAATGAGGTAATGCTTCAGGCTAAGTTATTTTTAATCTTATAATACCTGTATGGCCAATAGGATTTAGCTCCTCCCAGTGATTACTGCAGTAGCATCAGTGCGATTTTAGTGAAAAGTCGGTATAACCAAAGACTTAGCATGACTGTTACTATACATAATTTGCCTAGTAACTGACCTTAAAACACATTTTGCCAGTTTCATCTAAAATACAGGATGTTCCCACATTGAACTATTCCGCCATCACAAAGCCAAATGAATTTTGCTTAAGAATGAGAAACTGTAGTGGTTTGGATCATGTTGTAGAAGGGATTAATTTTGGCAATGTCACTACCTCATTGTATTTTCCAACACTGGGCCCTGAGAGGCTGAAAAAACTGTGTGGAAAGAGTGTTTGTTTTGCAGAATTCCTTAGCTAGCTCTTCCGATAGTTAGTATAGCACAGTACGTTATCTTTCACACTACCTCTGAGAAAACAGGCCCAGGATGTTTCCGGCCAGTACCACACTGCAGCGGAAGGGCAGAGCTGGGATTCAAGCCCCGAGGCTGTAGTGAGCCAAGTCTGAGCATCCATCTGCATACTCTGCCCCAGACGCAGCGTGTTTCCCTGTGTTGCCTGCCATAGGCTTCAGCCTGTTAATGACCAAGGTGCTGTCCTTCTGAGAAACTCAAGCCGGTGCCTCCTGGGTCAGTTAAGGGACTTGATTTTTCATACAACTAAAAAAATTTCTAGAAGTCTCTCCAGCACAATAAGTATCAATAAATACCCAGGCGAAGAAGACTAGTGTGAAAGAAAGAACCCACTACTATTTAAAAAAATGAGCTAATCTTTGTTTCAGTCCTCTTTCAAAGGTAAGTAATTAGGTTAAAAAAAAAAGTGTTCTTTAGAACTACTGACTGTGAGTGTTGGTCATGGTGGCTCACGCCTGTAATCTCAGCGCCTGGGAGGCAGAGGCAGGAGGATTGCTGAGTTCATGGCTTGCCTGGGCTGCATAGTGAGCTCAGGGCCAGCCTGAACTACAAAGCGAGACCCAGTCTCAAAATAAAATAAAATAATAAAATAGAACTATTGACTGAGACTTATTCCTCCAAGTTGAAAGAGTAAGACTTGTGGAATTAAAAAAGTAGTTCCATTTATTTATGGATATGAAGGATCTATAATAAAAAAGTATGCTATGTATTCATTGCCTGTATAGTTTGAGTAGCTGAGATCCCTGGCCTCAGAAGTTTACTATCTGCCCCAGCAATGACCACTTCAGCTGTCTCAATGCTGTGGGTCCCTCAAAGAAGGAAGCTGGGTTTCCTGGTACAGTAACTGAGCTCTCTGATCACTGATGGAGAGAGTAGGAGTAGAGCCTAGAGAACGGTTCATTTCCAGGCAAAATCAAAGCTGAGACAACACTGGATTTCTTCTTCAGAGCCAAAAACGCAACTTCCTACAATGAGCATTGGAGGGAGAATCTGTATGATTCATCTGGACTCAGGAGGACTGTGCACCACAAACCTACCTAATCCTTGGGGATAGGACAGTAAGTAAAACTTAGTCCTTGAACTTGCAAATATTTCATTAAAGCAACTAAACTTTACAAATACTATTATGCTGTTCTTTTCCCTTAGTAAGTAAATATGTTAAAAATAATTTCTGAGAATTGTGGATTACTGTGTACAATGATGACTCTTATTCTAGAACAATATACAGAAGTTATATCTGGAGATAGATTATTTATCCAAACTAGAATTTCTCTTGAAAAATCAAGCTTTTCTAATGTCTATAAATAAAGTTGTTTTGCTGATATTTCTCTTTTTAAATAAGTCAATTCAAACTCCATTTCCTTGAATTATTGCTGACAGCTGTTTTTATTAATTAGTTTTTTTACTCTAATTGGCATGACACCCTTGACACTGAACACCCAGGGCCATTTGTTTAATCCTATTCATTTTCAGTTCAGCAAAATGCAGAAAACCAGGGAGCCTCAGCACAGAAAACGAACCAGTATTTCATTTGAATGTACCCTTAAAATACTCTGTAGCGGCACCTAAATAGTGTTTTGAGGCAGCTCTTTGTCCTTTCAACTGCTAGAGAAGGGGCTTAGGAAGGACATAGTTACATATGACATGTCTGAGTTAGCTCTAAGAGAGACAGAAGTAGCTGGGCTGCTCATAAGAACCTGAAAGTGAAAACTTCAAACTGCCTGTTGATTTTAGGGTCTCTGCCCTGGTACTTCTCGACCACTGTGATCCAAGGGAGGCTCCCTTTCTCCTGCGTGCAGTACGAGAAGGACTCTCCTCTCTCGGTCTGGAAGGCAGATGGTTGGATTTGCTGTAGCACATGCTGTAACATACAATTGGTTACCGAGTCCACAGAGAGGCTTCAGACAGCTGGCCATGACCACGCTTCTGGCTTGGAGTAGCGCCCTAAGCTTCCGCACTTGAAACGAGTCCATGATATTCTGACTGCCCGATCCACTGCCCATGTGGCAAGGGAACCAAAGTGGTAAACCATCTTTACCAAAGCTCCGCTGAGCCCAAGTTGTTTACCTCCCACATTAATACAAATGCTCTTTTATCTGAAGGTGGGTGTTCTCCTGTGGTGAGGATGCATTATCTCTTTGGAGGTGGCACCCATTCCCGTCTGTTGGCTCATACATTTTCAGAAATACATTTTTGAATAGAGTTCAAAGTAGGTATACTTAATGATTTAGGAGAGCTAGATCAGCAGTTAGGGGTTTTCCAAAGAACGCCGTTCTCAAGGCCTCAACACATTTTTGAGTGAATTTTTGACATGAATGCTCAAATTGATTACTCCAAGTTAAAACCAAAGATGTGTTTCCAACACAGAGAAGTGATAAATGTTTGAGGCAATATCTGTGCCAATTACCTTCCTCTGAAGGTTCCACATTGTGTGTGTGTGTATGTGTGCACGTGTGTGTATAAAGATGTCATACTGTGTACCATAAATATACACAATACTGTCTATTAAAAACACAATACTTTTTTTCTTAAAAAAAGCTAAAGATGAGGTAGAAAATTCTATAGTTCAGCGTGTGCTAGAGCCACTAACTAGCCCAAGAGGACTTAGGAAGAAAATCTGCATAGCTCCAGATCACGTTTAAGTGAGAAACAAAGACAAAAACGCACTTGATTCTCAATAGACAGTCACATGCTGGGATCCAGTGTGTGCTTTCTTGCTGTGAGCAGTATAACTCTGGCAAATATCACATAAAATCACAAAAGACTGAGATAAAAATTATAATCATTTAGAAGTAAAAGGCATCTCTTTGTAGAAAAATTCTCACATCTATAGCCTCAACTTACAGATCTGAGGTGTGAGGTGAAGCCCTAGGCTTTGTATTGCTTCTTCTTTTTTTTTTTTTTGAGAGAGGGTCTCGCTTTGTAGTTCAGACTGGCCCTGAGCTCACTATGTAGCCCAGGCAAGCCTGGAACTCAGCAATCCTCCTGCCTCTGCCTCCTGAGTGCTAGGATTACAGGCATGAGTCACCACGCCCAGCATTGTATGTGGTTACCAGAGATCAAACTCAGGACCTTGCGCTTGCGAGGCAGGCACTGGAACCACTGAGCTAACCCTCTGGCCCTGTATTGCTTCTTTAGAGGCTCCATGCAAAGATTGTCCAGCCACAGGCATACAGGCAAAGCAACCATTGAAATAAGAGGCAGCCAGTATTTATCTGGATGACAAATTTGTGTCAAGAAGTTCCAGTTTATTGTACATCTATGGACTCGTGACACCACCATTAATCACAGTCTCACAGCACAGCCCAATCTCATCTATCCAGAGCAACCCATGGAGCAAACTCAAGGGTTGACTCAGAGAGAGGTTGCCAGGCAGGAGGCTGCAGGTTCTAAACGAAGATGAGCGACACATGTTGGGTAAGATAAATCTACAAATAGCCTAGAGTCAGACATCAGACACTGTTTGAAATGACAAATTTTACCTTAACTAAGAGGGAAAAGAAAAGATCTCAGGTGGAGACAAACCATAGTGCTAACCTTATACAGTTGTATGATTCATGTCCAGAAGAAATCAATGTTAAGAGGAATTTTTTCCTCCTTCAGAACCAATAATGAGAGTTCTGTAATTAGGCAAACTTTTTCTGTCCTATCAAAACAAGCTGTTAAACCACAGCAAAGCCACTGACACATCCACCCTTCAACCAAAGCTCTCGTATTTTAATCTAAGTACAATGCAAAGACGCGTGAGTCAGTCTACCGTAAATCTTCAGCAAATAGTATGTGTCATTGGAAATAACTTCTGCTTTCCAAAGACTGTAGATTTATTCTGTAGGAGTTTTAGAAACAAGCAACAATAATTTTAGCTAAAGCAATTCCCCATGTTCACTAAACCATAACTGTCTGAAACTAGTTATTTCTAGAATTACACAGAACCGAAATAGCAAACATGTAAACAGAGAGCTATGGGTTAGAATTCATCAAATGAGAGTAAAAAAGTTTCGAATTTTAAGGTATGAAATATCACCTCTGTTAACTATTTATACCTGCCCACTTTTGATACACAATTGGAGCAGAAATTAAAAATGTTCTCTGCAAATAGAAAACCGATTTGGTGTGCGTGCAAAATGAGTAATACAGTCAGCCTGCACTAGATGCCTATTTCCTCTGCTTGCAGCCAGTCAAAAGTAACTGACCTCTGGACTCCTCATTAAAACTCAGCAATCGAAAGAAGCTGGGTCTGTTCGTGCCACCCAACAAGGTTATAGCTTGATTTCAGTGGTCAACCTGGGGTGCTAAGTTCAGGTCTTAACCCATTGGAGATGAGCTTTTTTCCCCCTCATTTTATCTATTTCATGTGAATAACCAGGGCTTTAGTTTGCCAGTAAGCTGATGAAATAGAATAATATATAATATAATATAATAGTGCTCGCTTCGGCAGCACATATACTATAATATAATATAATAATATATAAGTGGCATCTGTGCCAGGTAGGACAATGAAATAGAGATCTAATCCTCTTTTTCAAACCTTATATTTTATTAAAATAATGTGAAAAGCAAATTCCAGGGAGAGACCTTCTTTATGTTACATGTTTCTCATACCTTCTGAAATTTCCAAAGAAACGTTTTTATTGTGAAGAACTTGGGACTAACTGGCAGATGTTAGGCAGCATGTAGATCTTCCTGGGAAAGGACACAACTGTGGAAATTTCTGAACAAATCTGTGGGCATCTGAAACGGAAGCTGGAGTGTCATCTAATGCATTCCCTTTACTTTATAGATGCTAGAAGCAATAAGACCTAAAGTAATAGAGCAACAAGCCTCCAGGAACACTTTGATTTTGTTTATTAGAAACAAACAAAAGTAAAAAAAGAAGCACAGTTTTCAATGAAGATATCTTATAATGCGACATGTCCTCCCTGGGCACTTCTGGCAAGGACTGGCTCCCTTGCAGCTATGTCAAGTGAGCTTGTCATTTCCAAGTAGATAATAAATATCGTCCACTCTTTGTTTATAACCCTGAACTCTTGAAATAGGTTTTTTTTTTTTTGCAATTTTCTTATGGGAAGCCACGTTCCAGAATATTATATGTACTCATGCAAGTAAAATATGGGTCCTGACTTTCAACATTAAGCATGTTTTAATTAAGATGACCCTATAAATATCTTCCAAACCAGCACATTTTGGAGAATGAGTTGGGCTGTAATTATTACAGTGCAAATGTGAATTATTTTTAACAAGTTAGGGCATGTGTCTCTCCAGTTTTAGTATTTCCAATGCCTAAACTAGTAAATAGATACCCTGAATATTCAGTTATTCACATTTGTCTGTTTTGTGAAGTTTTAAGTCTTTTTTCTTTTTTTACTTCAAGCTAAAAGGCAGTATGATATAAAGTAAGGTAAAACAAAGTAGAAAGAAAAGAATCTAATCCTTTTAATAGCCTTTCAGCAAGTCATTTTCTGCTTTTCAGTTCAACAACTGTATCTCCTAAAGCAGAGAATATGATAAAGTGACCATTACACTTTCTTCTCCTTTAAGGCATAGGATTTCTATGACTTCCAGATTTCTGTGTAATGTGCACATACATGTGTGTGTGTGGGGGTGGATATGCATACATTTATACATTTCCATAAGTATATATAAAGCATGGATGTCAGTTGTGAAAAGAATAATAAATTTCAACAAATACAAAACAAAAAGTAACCAGCCTTCAAGTTAAGAATAAATTATTGGTAGTGTTATTCTTTTTTTTTTTTTTTTTTTGAGACAGGGGTCTCACTTTGTAGTTCAGGCTGGCCCTGAGCTCACTATGTAGCCCAGACAAGCCTCCAACTCAGCAATCCTCCTGTCTCTGCCTCCCGAGTGCTGGGATGACAGGCGTGAGCCATCACACCCGGCGGTAGTGTTATTCTTTAAAAGAAAACAAGATAGTTGCTCCAGATTGAATTCACACTCAAACATGTAATGTTACAGCAACTTGGCAGCTTAGTGACAGGAGACATATTTTTTTCACCTGCGTCTTGGGAAAAACTCTACAGCTTTAGACATTAGTGGCTTTGGTGTTACAGCAAGGCCTCTCATGTGGCAAAACACAGGAGACATTGTCTGGCTGCTCCTGGTGATGGATACTTTTCCAATTTGACTCACCTGCAATTTTTAGGCAAATTCTTCAACTTCCTCCTGTGGTCTCTAGGTGTCTGCAAGTTTTGGCAATCTTTTATGCATCTTCTGGAAGACGGGGAGAAAAAAGAGAGTTACATAGCCTTTGTAACTTTAGAAGTGTGAATTATTAAAAACATAAAAGGTGTTGGCTGTGAAATGGAAACAGAATTCATCATAAATTCTGGATCCGTATCTAGCTTAATACATCCTCCTTCTTAACTTGTAAGTGATAAGCCTTATCAGCTTTTTGCATATGTCACAGGCGCAGTCTGGGGTGGTGTTTTGTCTTTCCATACTGCCTGCCTGGACTTCAACATCTTGATTGTCCTCAAGTCAGCTGGCGGCCTTGCTCTTCTGCTGAGACTCTGGGGTGACGGTGGAGGCACGATGGCTTCTGTATACTCTGGTGTAAGAGACTCTCTTTGGTATTTGCACACGATCTTGCATTTTTAAACTCTCATTGTCATATCCCTCGAGTCTCCTTGGTGCTCCTGGTTCCATGGGGGCAGCAAAAGATGTGCACTAGATTCGGCTTAGACCTGCGGGGTCCGTGCTTGGCAAGGACTATTCAGTGTGCAAAGCTAGAAAGTGGCAGCATAGCGCTGAACCTGTTCTTTGAGCTTTTATTTATGGTCGTTTCTCCAAAATCAGAGTTACTGTCTCAAAAGGCTAGGGAAAACTTGATAAAAACTTAATGAAACAAAAGTGGGAAGCATCTAAGTCATACGTGATGTATAGTTGTTAGACTGATCACAAATGTTGGAGGCATCAGTTAATAAATGCCCTCATCACATTTCATATCTGGTTAGTCTGAATGGTGACACACCTAATAATTAGCATGGTTAATGTAAGTCAAACTTTTGAGATTTTTCTCTGTCTTGCTATGGGCTACTCTATTAGATTACTTTTCCTAAATTCTGGTGTGTCTTAAATACAGAAACTCTTTCTACTGTATTTTTCCATACAATAGGTGCTCACTGAAGTTTGGTGAATAAAAGCAGAATGTCCTTCTCCTGATCCACTTAGTAGTAACATTTTACTTTATTCTTACTCTTTAATACATGCCAGGAGTCTTGTATATATACTAATGTACATTAAATAATTTTATCCTAACAAAAATATTATGGAGTAGTTTACCCTAACTTTGCAAATGCAGAAAATGAAGTACAAATACTTAAGTAGTTAATTAAGGCTGTACTGTAATAAAAATCAAGGTGAGGATTTGAATCCAGTTTAAGTACAATTTAGAAAAATAAGATTTTCAATTCTTTAGCCCTCCACAGTGTTCGTTTCATCTGCTTTCTATATTTAAAAAGCATTACAGTAGTGTTTTATTACTACACTGATGAACTAGACGAATATTATTTTTATATAAAAAGAATTTCAGGTAAACTCCTACTTTCACAATGAAGTGGAGTTCAGTCATGCATCAGTGAAATAAAAAAAATGCTTCTTCAACAGAGTCTCTGCTGAGAATCTAACATCAAGACCCAGCACTGGGCAACAGAGGCGCGGCTGGCTCTGGAGCAGGGGAAAGCTAGGGAAGTACTGAGTCCATCCCGGGCTTTCTGTGCTCCTCTGGTCTGAGGTCAGCAAAGTATGACTTTCCCCAGCTTCTAGCCATGAGCTCAGATCCCTTGAGTGGGTCTCCCTGGGCGAGGCTTGTGTCTGCCTTGTCCTTTTTTTTTTTTTTTTTTTTGAGACAGGGTCTCACTTTGTAGTTCAGGCTAGCTCTGAGCTTACTATGTAGCCCAGGCAAGCCTCGAACTCAGCAATCCTCCTGTCTCTGCCTCCCGAGTGCTGGGATGACAGGCATGAGCCATCACGCCTGGCTGCCTTGTCCTTTTTCTCAGAGGCTGTCCTCTTGAAGGCTGAAGAGGAAGCACAGTGAGATCTGGCTGTCGAGTGTGAGCGGACTGTGCATGCTGTGACTGTGGATACTAGGCCTAAGATGCCATTAGTAAGTTGTCTATGATTTTATATTTTTAACCACTTACATTACAATTTTATATATAACAGTAATTAGGTGTTTTGTAAAGTGGCACAGAACTCAAAGAAGGCCCAGCTGAGTGGAATTAGGTGGTGCTGGTTGCATTAGAAGAGCCCTGAGCGTCAACACATCGTGATGACGCTGGGAAACCAGCTCTGTCATCCAGGGCGAGGGGCTGGGCAGGGACTGCGGACAGGGGAGCTCATAAATAAAACATGGCTTGTTGTCCCAAAAGCAAAGCTTTCGCCAGCAAATGAGAGTGAGAGGCACACCGTGTTGCCTCACCAGTCAGACACCAGCATCTGTGCGATCAGACAAATTCCTGGAACAAGCTTCTGTGTCAGATTATACAGAAGGGGGAGGGGGCACAGAACTCATGTTTTGTTCACTTTTTGCTCTTGTTTGTTTGAGAGAAGTGTCATATAGCACTGTTAAATCTCTAACTCCAGAGGTAAGAAACTTTACAAGAAGAATGTTGATTCCTATTAATGCCCTGCCCTTTTTCTAAAACCACAAGAAATTGTTCAGGTCACCTTCTTAAATCTGGTCAGTCTTCAAGGAACATATCTTTTGATATCATCAGCAGAGGAACAGAAGTTAATATTCTATCAAGTATCAGTAAACTTACTCTTTATAATCCTATTACACTCACCCATTGGCCTCAGAGAGGGTCATCAGGCCTGACAGAAATGGCAAAGCTATAATCTGAGCCCAGGTCAGCTTGATGTCAGAGCTCTTTTATTCCATGTTACTATGTTGATTTTTATGTTCCCTGTTTAGTACCAAAAAAGAAGTAAGATTTCTCTTTCTTGCCATATCCCCAAAGTCCGTGGCCAGCTTAGAAAAAGGCAGAAGACGGGCCGGAGGGTTAGCTCAGTGGTTCCAGCGCCTGCCTCGCAAGCGCAAGGTCCTGAGTTCGATCCCCGGTAACCACATATAATGCTGGGCGTGGAGACACATCCACCAACAATCAACATCTCATACCACAATGCCGGACGTGGTGGCTCACGCCTGTCATCCCAGCACTCGGGAGGCAGAGACAGGAGGATTGCTGAGTTCGCGGTGGCTTGCCTGGGCACCATAGTGAGCTCAGGGCCAGCCTGAACTACAACACGAGACTGTCTCAAAAAGCAAAAAAAAAAAAAAAAAAAAAAAGAAAAAGGCAGAAGAATGCTGAACTGCTGAATCAATTCAGAATCTATGTATCGAATCTCCATTCTGTGTTAAACTGTGTTGATGAATACTACGATGAGAAAGAGAACACCCACCACAGGGCGTCAGATAGGAGAGAGATTTGATGCAATCTTTTGAGGAAAATATGGGTAAATATTGATCATTGCTTTTTATAGAATAAGTGTCAGCTGGAGAAAAGGTTCAAGAATAACTCGATTTATATAAGCTAGACTAGATTTATATAAACCGAAGAAGAGAATGTTGCATCAAGGAAACCAAAGAAGGTACAGGTGCTTGAGGTTACCAATATAGGGCTGAGAAAACTTTGAGGAGGAGCAGGAATGGAAAGTCACACAGTCTAGATGGCCTCTCAGGCACCTGATCCCTCTACTCTCTGTTTCACTGTCTAGGTGAAAATCATGGCTTTGAATCACATGCATGCAGAAGCCACTAGGAAGGGGGGAGCCGTGTCCACTCCGGTGCTGGGCCTGGGATGTCTGAAGACACCACAGCCTTTCTATCTCCAGAAAGAGCTCTCCCATATTGTGTGTCTTCACCAGCATCAAAAATCCTTTAATGATAAAGAAATTTGCTTACAGAGCAACATAAAATATCAAGTTCAAAAATAAGATATTTTTCCAACATGTATTTATTTGTTCACACGTGTATTCAGCAACTGTGAATTAAGCCCTTCATTTGTGGCAACACTATTCTGGGTTCTGCTGAAAGTATGATAAATAAAGTACATGTGATCTTTCTCAGACAGCTGATAAAATAGGATAATGAGGCAACAGGCAAATAACATTTTATCAGAAGAAATTACAGAAATTACAGTTGCCCTGAGGTGTATATGAAGATCACGTGGTTCCTTGTATACTTTGGGATGGCTCCTTCCTGAAATCAGTGCTGGGGTCTTTTGGAATTTTCCCCCCGTTAGACTGATTTTTTGCATCCTCTCGGTCCTCTTTCCTGACGAAGCTGGTCCACAGAAACCCATGTAAGACCTTGTGCTCTTCTGGCGTCAGCTTCATGTCAGCCAATGGGAGGCCCTGTAACAGCGAGCAAGAGGAGCCTCCTGAGGTCTGGACCTCCGGCTTCAGGCTCCTCTCAAGGCGGAAGGAGCGCGACCCTCTGTCTGCTCCTTCCTCACTCCATGGAAACCTGCAGGTGGGAGCACTGCAGCTCCTGCTTCCTTCTCCACTAGCTGCTCTAGTCCCTGGGTTTTGCCCTCGTCTTCCTAAACCTTTGTGAAGTGTCCTTTGTAAAATGACTTCCTCAGAAGAATTAATCTGATGCACCTTCAGGTCCTTGTTGGGACCCAGGCTAAAATAATCCCTTGGGGTGTACCAAATACTATCCTTAAGTTCTTTCTATTCTACTGGAATTTGTTGGTACATATCTTCTACCAGGTGCGCAGGAGGACACTCAGAAGGACGAACTAACATTTTAAGGAAATAAACACTCTCGCATACTCCTGGGATTTAACATACCTGCAAAAATTTAAAATGTAGTTACATTTTTTTTTGAGACAGGGTCTCACTTTGTAGTTCAGGCTGACCCTGAGCTCACTATGGAGCCCAGGCAAGCCTCGAACTCAGCAATCCTCCTGCCTCTGCCTCCCAAGTGCTGGGATGACAGGCGTGAGCCACCATGCCCAGCAAAATGTAGTTACATTTTGATGAAGTGATTCCATGAAGAGTTTATTCTCTTCATTATATCATATATACTAAGAAGATACAGAGATTATTGTTTTGATACATTATGGTCCATTAAAATAGATGTTAAAGAACGTGACAGAGCTATATGTGATATTTTTAAGAGGTCTCCAAGATATGGGAAAATTTGAAGCACTGGACAGACTTAGGTATCTCTTGTGCAAATTAAACAATATCCATAAGAATGATCTAAATACAAAAACTTCATGTTTTCATTTGTGTGTTTTCACATATACAGGAAAAGACACTTAAAAGGGAATGTTTTGGAGAGAGAAGCTAGAGAAAGGAGATTACTTTGACTTCTTTCAGCTTTTGCCTTATTTTTGAAAACCACATGCTTGAATTAATTTTTATTGTATAAAACAAAAATAGAAATAAATAGTCATGTAATCTTAACCCCCTATTTTGTTCAGCCTAATAGAAGAGTTCTGATTTCTAAAATAGTAGTCATTCAGAGGAAAATAAATGGCCCTGTAAAACAAATTTACAAGAAATAACACCAGCACATTAAACAATATCGCTTGTGAAACTTGAAATGGGAGCAGTTTTCTCCATTTATTTCACACGAAGGGCAACTGAAAGTGACTTCAAAGGCTGAACCGCAGGTCCATGACAGCCACCAGCACCCTGTTAACATAACCTCTGCTTGTTTCCTCTCTTATTATTTTTGCAGTACAATTATAACTGGAAGTCCCCAAACCATGTAATTGTCAACTAAATTTTGGAAAATGCAAATGGTTTACCCAGAATTTAAAAGGAAGGCCCCGCCTAGCCTCTCTGAACTTGATGGTGGTCTTTGGATGAAAATATGACTTAGCAGGGGCAATCCTTAAAGATGAGTCATAGAAGAAAATAATTGTCCTTTCAGGAAGAGGTTCTCTTTGATCATCAAAGATCACCAAGAGGGGTCTGCATAATACTATTTCCTTTCCCAGAATTTGTTGGCCTACATACAAGATTCTCACTGAAAATTACCAACCTTGTGTGCACAGATAGGTTTGACATCTACACTCAGCTGGGTCAGCCTTTTTTTTTTTAAATTTTTAAAAAAATTTTTAATTTTTTTTTTAATTTTTTTTTTTAATTTTAGGGTCAGCCTTTTTTGCACTCAGCAGACATTAATGTGCTCATACCTCATTAATCCAGCACAGTTGTATGTCTCATCTCTTTTTATCTGCCCCTCACAAATAATGATAGCTAACCAGCAATAACTGATATTTCTGAATGTTTCACCTAGAAAGGACTGAGGCATGTGTGAAGCCAACCTTAAGCTCAGGTTTCCTTCTAGAAAATTCAGATCACAAGCTTTGTAAATTCGGATGGAAACTTCCAAGCACACAGACATATTGCCTTCATAATCTTCCATTCTGTTTGCTTATTGACAATACTGCTATTGTTGCTTGTATGTGCTGTAATGTGGCTAAACACACGGAGTGGAAGATAGTGCCTTACAGATTGTCTTCTGATGTGAACAGAGTATATCGTGTTCTGAGTACTACTCCTGTTGATTTGGAATGCTAGCTTTTACTATTTTGAAATAATGTAATTAGTTTTTATTTATTAAACTTCAGTCAGGCACTGGTCCAAGTACAACATATCACAAATGTTGGGTTTGATGGCTTAAGCCTGTAATCCCAGCACTCAGGAAGCAGAGGCAGGAGGATTGCTGAGTTCGAGGCTTGCCTGGGCTACATAGTGATTTCAGGGCCAGTCTGAACTACAAAGCAAGACCCTGTCTAAAAAAAAAAAGGAAGGGAAAGAGAAAATGTGATGGTTACAAAAAAGGAAACAATGCTTATGTATATAGGGGGAGGGGGTTGTAAGGAGGGCAGGGGAATGGGAAAAATGAAAATTAGGATGTGTCATATACTGGTACAAATTGTCAATGTTGATTGTGATCATCATGTATATATAAAATGTACCAATAAAATCAATTTTGAAAGAGGAAAAAAGAAAAGACAAAACTGCTACAATCTTCAAATCCTCACCTGTGCAGGTTGAGAAGACCGTTCGGTGGGTTTTCCTTTCCAAATCTCTACTCAGAAAGGCTTGCATTCTGCCATATTTGAGAGCATAGTTACAGGGTAAAAGAAGATGATAAAAGTTCAAGAGAAAACAACACAAAACTCCCCTTTTTAATTGTTCTGAGACATACAATGGCAGAAAAGATCCTTTTTATGGAAGAGCAATTTTCCTCCTCTGGAGAAACTGTTCTCACACCCTTTTCTAGGAAAAGGCAACAATTCAAATAATTTCTCAGGCTGCATACAAAACTATGGCCAGGAGAACTAGAGAGGGGGCTTTAATGGTTGCGAGGATCAAAGTAATGGGCATACTGGTGCTAGTTTGTTTTGCCTTCGACAATGTGTCTGTCCTCCCAGTACACTATATGCATTAGTCATTACAGCCTTTGTTTTTTTTCCTAAGAGTGACTGCCAGAGTGAACACTCCAAGGCACGGGAGGTCAAAGCATGAGCAGCTACAAAGCATGTCAATTTCCGCTTTTCCAGTCACTCCCTGTCCTTCCACCCCATCCCTCATCTTTTACTTTTAGGTCAAGAATTACGATGTAGCTGTCTCTTTGGCTGTTAATAGCTGTGCTGAAGCTCCAGCCAGTCATGATTTGCCAACCTCTGCACTTTCTGTAGCACAGGCACAACCCATACTGAGTGCTGGCTATCCTCTTAAGAGTGGACGACTAAATTCTCCAAGCTCCAACGCTTCCATCTATACAATGGGGGGAGTCATGGTACCTACCACATAGATCACAAGGTATAAATGAAATGATAACTATGAAGAGCTTACCAGAATGCTACATGGCAAGTAACAAATTAGAATTAGCGAATATTAGGGTTTTTTTTTTGTTGTTTTGTTTTTGTTTTTAAATTCAATTCTTTATTGGTACATTTTATATACAGCTCACAATCACACTCAACATTGGGGAATTTGTACCAGTATGTGACGCAAGTTAATTCTCATTTTTACCCATATCCCTATCCACCCACAAACCCCACCCCACATACATGCTATTTCTTTCTTTTTGTGACAGGGTCTCGCCTCGTAGTTCAGGTCTTCACCCTCTTACAGTAGCCAAGGGCTCGCACTCAGCATCATCAGCATCACAATACACTAGCTGACTCCTCTAGTCAAAAATAAAATTCCATGGGCCGGAGGGTTAGCTCAGTGGTTCCGGCGCCTGCCTCGCAAGCGCAAGGTCCTGAGTTGGATCCCTGGTAACCACATAGAATGCTGGGCGTGGAGACACGCCCACCAACAATCAACAGCGCATACCACAATGCCGGACATGGTGGCTCACGCCTGTCATCCCAACACTCAGGAGGCAGAGACAGGAGGACTGCTGAGTTCGCGGCGGCTTGCCTGGGCACCATAGTGAGCTCAGGGCCAGCCTGAACTACAACGCGAGACCCTGTCTCCAAAAAAGCAAATAAATAAATGAATAAATGAATGAATGAATAAATAAATAAATAAATAAATAAATAAATAAATAAATAAAATTCCATGTTGTTCTCCTGCCTGCGGATTAATTTCTATGTGCCCTGAAAGCTTCAGCTCCGACACCCTCCGTCACAGTGACCGATGTCAGCTTCTCTTGCCTTTCTTATCTCCTTTCCTTAAACTTCACGTACCTCTATTGTCATACTATATTATGTTTTACTTGCCTCTTTCCTCCATTACTTGGAAATTTCCCAGTAATTTGGTGTTTTTTTTTTTTTTTCATTGTCTATCCTCTGACCTGATGGTAAAATGTGCTGGACAAATATTTTTTTTTTTTTTTTTTTTTTTTTTTGAGACAGGGTCTTGCTTTGTAGTTCAGGCTGGCCCTGAGCTCACTATGCAGCCCAGGCAAGCCTCGAACTCAGCAATCCTCCTGCCTCTGCCTCCCGAGTGCTGGGATGACAGGTGTGAGCCACTATGCCCAGCTGGACAAATATGTTTTAATGAATGAAAACTTCCCAGACCCTTTGGGCAGATATCACTTGTTGCCCTGCTTCTCTTGGTCAATATCTCTCAGAGATGGAACCAAGGAAGACCCGTGTGCTCTTGGTGGAGAAATAGCTTCAACCATAAAACAGGGTGTTGCAACCACAGCTCTCAAGGCCATTCATCTGGTCTGGAAGAGGAAGCAGAGCTAGCCCTACCCCACATCGTTCCTTGCAGAGAACACACTGGACCTTCAGATATGGTTTCTATCTGAGATAATGAGAGCCGACAGGGTAAGGCCCTCCCAGTGGTTTCCATCCTTTCAGCCAAGAGGCATCAGGGGAATTTTGAAATTTTTACCAACTATGTTGTTATTTACAGTGGCAGGGAAGATCCTTTTCATGGAACGACATTTTTCCATAAATAAGAGTGATAGTTATAAATGTTTTCCCATGGGATAATCTAAAATTTTAGGTGAGAGGCAGGATAATAATTGCCTTTAACATGAAATCGGTTAATCGCATAGGTATGCCTGTCCTCCATCACCATTATTGATAGATGGAGCCATATTTTCTTAAATCTTTAAGACAAGTGTTATTTTAAATTCATTATATTCTCTTTCCTTTTACTCTCAGAACTGGGAAGATGCCCTTATTCCTTTAGGTGGCCCTCAAGACATGAATAATCCCAAACACACGAGTCAGTGTGAGGGCCTAAGGGAAGATACTCAGAACTCTGAAGAAGAACTACTATGGAGATCAGGTGGAGATTCCTCAGAAAACTAGGATTAGAGATCCCATTTGAACCAGCTATTCCCCTGCCAGGAATATACACGAAAGAATTAAAAGAATCATATAATTGCGACATATGTGCACCCATGTTCATAGCAGCTCAGTTTGTGGTAGCTAAATCTTAGAAACAACCCAAATGCCTATCGAGTGGAAACTGGATAAAGATGTGTGTGTGTGTTTAAAAAAAAATAAAATGGAGTATTACTGTGCCATAAAGAATGGTAAGTTTGGGCCGGAGGGTTAGCTCAGTGGTTCCGGCACCTGCCTTGCAAGCGCAAGGACCTGAGTTCGATCCCCGGTTACCACATATAATGCTGGGCGTGGTGGCTCATGCCTGTAATCCCAGCACTCGGGAGGCAGAGACAGGAGGATTGCTGAGTTCGCGGTGGCTTGCCTGGGCACCATAGTGAGCTCAGGGCCAGCCTGAACTACAAAGCGAGACCCTGTCTCAAAAAAAAATAAAAATAAAAATAAAAAAAGAATGGTAAGTTTGAGTCATTTATATTCAGATGGACATACCTTGAGGACACACACATAAGTGAAATGAGTAGGTCACAGAAGGGTAAATACCGTATCTTTTCTCTGGTATGAGATTCTGAAGATGTAAATGAGTTCTAGAATGTAATGAGTTCTAGAATGTTCTAGAATGTAAATGAGTTCTGAAGATGTAAATGAGTTCTATTTCACAATGTCTTTGTGAAATAAAAATTGTGAAATAGAAAATTGTGAAATAGACATTGTAAAATAGACATTGTGAAATAGAAAATTTTAAAAGGGGGAAGGGTAGGCGTAGTAATGAGGTTGAAAAAATATGATGTTAAGAAAAGAAAGAAAGCATATGTATATGGGGGATGAGGTGGTAGGGTGGGTAAGAAAATGGGTACAAATGAGAATTAACTCATGTCATATAGTGGTGCAAATTCCCAGTGTTGACTGTGATTATGATGCATATATAAAATGTACCAAAAAAGAATTCAATTAAAAAAACCAAACTTGTCCCTCCAAAGCAAGAGTGATAGGGTTCTTTTACACTTAGTTTGTTCTCAAGCACGCACATAATTCTTATTACCATAGTACACACATTACTACTATTATCATAATACTGTAACAACCACACCTTGTAAGACAAAAAAATAGTGAGTGGAGATCCAGGTGCTGGTCTGATTATCCAGGTGAGTCTGATTATCTCACTCCGACTGATTATGTTGTTGGGTCGAAACCAGTCTTCATGTTTGCATAAAGTCTAAAGGTTAACAGCATCGACTCACCAACTATGCTTCTGCTCTCTTCCTTCTGTGGATCCCCCCGATGAGTCAGGGTGCTGTGTGTTGCTGATGCATGGCATGCACTCCTGGTGAGATATTGGTCACACCATCAGGCTTTGCTCACTGCTACAACCATTATCCTGCAGTGTGGGCGGCAGGGTTCATGAGAGCAGCAGCCTTATTTGTCCTGTTCCTCTGGTTAGTTTGCCTCTAGCACAGTTAACATTTGTTAGGTGCTCAGCAAATAATTGATGAATGATTAAATGAGTGAATTTCACACCACTGATAACTGGTCATTGTGATTTTCATTCTTGTCATCAGAGGAAGAACATGGTTTACCTGTCTGAGATGACAGGACCATGACATTTAGATTGAAATAGTTTTGCTTACTTACTTTACAAAGTGTTCTCATTTTAGAATGGAGATAATGCTTCCTGAAGTTTCTGTATCTTATACTCTTGAAAATTTGCTTTTGCTTGAGGCTGCCTCTTATACTACAATGCAATTCAATATATATTTATCAACAATTTCTTTAGTCATAGATCTAGCAATGCTTCATTTCCTATGCCAGCTATTCTCCTACCTGTCAAGAAACAGAGATGTGCAAGACAAGATTCTTCCTCTTGAACAGCTTATGCTGAATGTGGGAGACAACATACACATACGATGAGGCTCCTGTCCACTAAGCACTGAGTACAGGCTTTGTGCATTGCTCTCATTTAATCTTGACTCAGTTCCTTGAAGGTAAGATGAAAAAATTAAGGATGCCATTCAGCCAGGTGACTCCACAACAGCTGAGCGAGGATTTAAAGCCAGGATAATTAAGTTCTAGAGTTCACTATGCCACAGGGTCGTACACTACGCTAATTGACGTAACTCCTACCGGGAGGATCTAACAAAGCGGTCAGGGTGACAAGAGGAGAGAGAGGGCAACTTCCCCACAGGCAAAGAAACAATGGTCTGGCTGTATCCATGCACTGGCCTGTGAGTTAGAGAAAGCTCTGCAGGAAGGACTGTATTTTAGCTGCAGACAGAAGTTAAAACTCACAAAACTGTTCCTTAAGGTGCCCGAGCTATGCGCGAACCTACTAAAATGGGTTAAATGATAGCTGCTGCTGGAGAACTCACTGCACAAAGCAGAGTGACAAGAGATGGAATGGGCATTCCTCTGTTAAGTAACGTGCACTTTGTCTTATCGGCAGTGAGATGAGAAGTAGGGAAATGAAGTTTAGATTTTAATTTGTATAAAAGATCAATAGCTATTCGCAAATAATTATGTGAAGGGGAGGAGGACAAGAAGCAAAGACAGTACAGATAAAGTCTCTAAGGGTCTTAACTATGGAAGTAAGGTTGACCCTGGAAAAATGTTAATAAGAAAATATCATTAAGAGAAAGACTCAATAGAATTTATGGCTTGAATTTGAATCCAGGATGATTTCAAGGTTTGGAAATCTGTTGAAAGTAGCCCCACAACACAGGTTTACTTCTGCAGCCTTCTTGAGTGGCCAAGAAATAAAAATTGGTTTTGCTATGTGCTAGATGTGTTGTGAGCAGCTGCAATGAATCCATGATGCATGTGCTCTTGTAAGGCCCACTTTATAACTGGAATGGAAGCACAAGAAAACTAATATTCCCAAGGATCTTGAGCTGTGTTCACGGAAGTTGTGGAGATCTCGCTCCCTTTGAGCGTGACACAATCCTTTCATGACTGACAGTGCTGCTACCCTGTGGCCTTTTGCTCCCAGCCCCATTAAGAGAAGAGAGCATGTCATCTAAAGTCAGGCCAGCCTTCCTCAGAAAGGTAGGCCAAAGATTGGTAGATGCAAGGTGATGCAAGGTACCGCCCCCTTCTGCTAGCTTCAGGTAACTCAGAAATCCCTTTTAGTTCCAGACACTCCATTAGACTTGTTTCACTGATTGAGCCACCTTCTGCCTGGGTCTTTCTTTTCTCCCTCAAACCTGATACCTTTCTTAATCCCCATAGGCTCTCACTTCAACAGTACTCCTTAATAAACACTGTATGAAGTAATCTTGTTCTTAAGCTTTTTCTCTAAGGACTACACTTTGAAAAGCCAGCAAGTGGAAGAGATAGAATTTTAATCCAGATACATCATTTACAGCATTTATGTTTTCTTAAACTTTAATATATCTTCTCCAAATCAAAGATCCATGGGCATTGCCCAGTACTGCAAAAATTATTAATAGCTGGACATATTATGATGTCTACCTTTTGTGTTAGTTCATGGAAGTCATTCAATACTCAATCAATAAAAATTTGCTTCAAATTGAAAAACAAAAAGCTAAGAGATTGAACAAGGAATTGTTAAAGTCAAGGGAAGAGAATGTTTTAAAGAGCAGGAATTGGTCAACCACATCAAACCCGAAAGGAAGGTTAAATAAAACCGAAAAAATAGGTAGAGGCTCTGCCTGTGGAAAGTCTAAGAACTCAGGTCAGGTCTGTTGACACAGAGGACATAGGTACAAACTATACTGCCATGATCCAGAGGGGTTGGGAGGTCAGAATGTAGACACTGAGGAGTGGTTATAAAGCTGGCTGTGCCTTTCCAGGGAGCTAGGATGGATTCTGATGTTTCCCAACATTGCCTATCTGACAAGGGTGAGCTGGGGTCAAGTACCAGGGAACCTAAGCAATATGGTTAGTAACAAATGCAAACAAGCATCTGAACCCGTTCACATCATGATTTCTCTCTTCTCGGTATGTGGAGGTTCCCAAAGGGAGTTCTTCAGTCCCTCCCTGTGATGTGGTCAAGACTTAAGCTTAGTCACTTTGTGCCCAGGGTCCACACTGTCAATGCTGTAGAAGCAAGTTTTTTTCTAAAGCAAACCCTGCACCATAAGCACCGAGAGCTGTTGTCTCAGGTAAGAAGTTCCTGACCTAAGGCCACAGGGTGGGTGGCCCAGGAGAATTAACCACAGAAAGTGCTCCCCACAAACCCACAGAGCAGAATGATGATGAGATGCTGGGGTTCCTGTGCTTGTTTACTCTTAGCAGAGTGTAGTACCAGGCATTATATAATAGCAGCTAAAACTGAAAAAAAAATCACTGTGGTTAAGTCTGAAGGCAAAAGCTGAAGACTGGAACATTTCAGGTTTTCCACTCTGTGGATCGAATTGCCAGATATGTCAGTATCATATTCTCTCCATTTAGCTCTGGGAAGTGAAGATCAAATGTACAACCTCTCAGCCAGTTTCAGCGTCCTGGAAGGAGCAGACTTTGTAGATTAGAGTTGCAGACGGAGCTCTGTAAAAATGGTCTTTCTTAGGTGCAAATCTCTGTGACTGGAACTGGATGAATAACTCACAAAAAGTGCTGTGTTTTGTAACTTATAATAATTCATATAGATTCCCAGCTCATTATAACTGGGTGGCAGGAATTCCATGTCTATCATCTTACCTAGACTTCTCGTGGCTTAAATAAGACCCATGTGAGAACTGCAAATTGGCAAATCCTTTGTCTTTGTTAAACTGCCCTTTTGAACCATGGTGGCAGATAGTAGCTTTTATTCTGAAAAACCTGGATGCACAAAAACATCCCTATTAATCCCTTTTCGTTAGAGGCCTCCATCTTTCCAGGAAAAAGTACACATATATGTGTGTACACCTCCAGTGCTTAACAAGACATCTTCCCCTCAGTGCCCTGCAAGAATTGCAGAGGCCTTGTACCATTTAGACATTCAGTCAGTGAGGGACCCTCCAGGGTAGGTGACTGCACACAGTCATAGATATGTGCTACATGCATGTGTGTGCATGTCTGATGCATGCATGTGCATATATGTTGGTGCATATACCCATGTATGTTGAGGGTGAGTGGGTTTACTGTGGGGCTGGGTCTCGACAGTCAATGAACTGGATAATCATTTCAAAAGGCTGAATGAGGTTATTCTCACCCAAAGCCACACGTATAGCTTAGGCCTCATGCTTAACCCCACAGAAGAAATTGCTAAAGTCTCATCTGCTCCAGTCACTAGTACAAATCTCAGACACTTTTTAATATCCCCTGTGTTATTCCACTTGCCCCCATCCCAAAGCTTTCCTTCATAACAGGCAAAAGCAAAGGTCCTCAACAAATCCTACGGTTGAGTGAGAAGTAACTTTTGATCAACTTTGTCTTTTGTCAAGCGTGCGCTGCCAGCCCCTATACATCAGACACGCGGAAACACAAACGTTCAGACACACATGCAATGGCACACTGAAAGACCAGGGAGAAAGCAGTCATAACATCTGAGCTGAATCATATATTCTATACCTAATACCCCTCGCCACATTGGCATCAAACATTTCTCAACCAATGAGACAAGCTAGAAGGAATGTGACACATGAGACATTTTGGCTGGCAGTGCCTGGCTCCAGGCAAGGGCGGCTAGAGGACAAGACCGTCAAGCATCCTTCTAAAACCCAACCAGCAACAAAGATCCTGCCATGGACTGTTACAAATCTATGCTTTGTATTCCAATGAGGGGGTATAACTGTAGCTCTTCCAAAATGTGTTAACGTTAAGTAAGTTGAAAAATACATTGGAAGGTAAAGGAAAGCACAGGTGTGTGTCCTCCCGGGGTGAAGCCCAGGCCGCTGTGGCCTCTTGTGCGGAGGGAACCTCAGCGCGAGGAGCCTGCTGAGTAACAGGGAGAGAAGAGCCCAGTGCAAGCCGGGCGAGGACGAGTGGGTGGTACCGTCAGGAGGCAGGAGGTGTAGGTTACGGGGCCTGTGGGCAGCCTGAGGAGGCTGGTGATTGCTCTGAAGGAGAGGGCGGCCCGGGGGTTTGCAGAGGAAGGAGCATCCTGAGCTTTTCTGTGGGGCTCTCTGACGCCCAGGTGAGAGCCTGTTCCCCCGTGCCTCCCTGGGGAGAGCCAGCTCTGCGAGGACCCATCGGGCGATGCCGCAGCAACCGGGCGAGGCGTAGTGAGCTCACGAGGGCGGCAGGTGGAATGTGGCAGAAGGTGGTCGCTTTCTGGGTCTACTTTGAAGGAAGAATCAGTGGAATCTGTAGAGAGCTGGCTGGAGCAAGTTGGTGCAGCTGACCTTGATTCTTCATTTTATCTTCTCCTCTGTGCAAGCTTTTCTGCTTAACGTCTAAATAGACCTTATAAAATACTGACATTTCACCTGTCTTTTTCTGTCTTCACTGTTTCACCCATCACACACTTAGCAAGCGGCCCAAGAGGCTGAACGGCAGGAATATCTGGCTACTGAAGTGGCTGGCTCTCCGAGAGACGCTGCTCCTTCTGCTTTTCCTGGCTGCCCTCACAGTCTGGCCCTGTTTAAACCGTCACAGCACAAGCAGAGGCCAGACTGGGTTCATAATTCATGCAGCAGATTTAATTTAACCTCACTGGGACAGTTCTAGCACAGGCCTGCCAATTGCAGCTTTTATTTTCTCTGCAAAATATCAAGATGTTATATTTGGATATTGCTGGGCAAGAGAGGAGAGGGGTGTCTTGGCATCAAATGTGATGGATACTAACGTACAATGGGCTGTGTCAGAGCCAGCTCCGCGGACGGAGACGGTGTCACCTGAGCAGTGTAGAGGCTGTTGCTAGCTCTGTTTAACAGCTCTGCTGAGGGCCGCTCTTCGCACGAGCTCACGGCGACACTGCTCAGTACATTCTTAGGGTCTTGGAGGCCTCGGCCCGAGATGTGCCCTCGCATGGAATGAGACACTGCTAACTCACTTCCCCTCTGAGGAAGGCCGTCTGGAAATAACTCTTACATGTGCCCACAGCTTTGATCGTAGAGGACGGTCATCCCTGCCCCGCGAGCGTGCACGCGGGAGCCTGGGTGGCACGCTCTGCTGCGCTGGCTCCTCTGCAGGGATCAAAGTTCCATGATGAATGACAGGGGGTATTATGAAGTCCGCAAGGCTTCACAGCCCTTTAAGAAATGTTAAGTCGTGTTAGTACAAATCTGAAAATAATTTGATACATGTCTTCTTTCCAGGCTAGAAGAACAGATCAGTCACCATCTGTCTTTTCACCAAATAATACAAATGGGCCTAACACTGCGGATTTAAACTGAAGGAGCTTCCAAAGTCAGGGAAATAGAAAGCATACAGGTCTCTCCCTCTGAGGCTAACTGGTTTTCCAATTAACATTTTAGGTTTTTCTCCTTAAAATTTTGCTTATGGCTCACAAAGTCTGCCTATGGCTAACAATTGGTATTAATTGCTATAAGCCAAATATCATCCCTAAAGTCAGAATCACTGAAGATGTACAACTCCTCTGGGGGCCGGAGGGTTAGCTCAGTGGTTCCGGCACCTGCCTTGCAAGCGCAAGGACCTGAGTTCAATCCCCGGTAACCACATATAATGCTGGGCGTGGTGGCTCACGCCTGTAATCCCAGCACTCGGGAGGCAGAGAC
>PVIC010020955.1:17507-29148 GCA_004025085.1 Thryonomys swinderianus | reverse complement strand
GCTCAAACCAGTCCTCCTGCCTCAGCCTCCCGGCATGCCTGCCGGGCCCAGCCTGCCCTCTCCTGGTAGGACGAGATGGCAAACAGCAATGTGCCCTGGACAGCTCTGTTCCTGATAAACGTCTGAACCCAGGGAACACTCACTGAGCAACACCCTCCACCTTTTCCATTACTTTATTTTGAGACAGAGCCCCAGTAAGCTGCCAGGCGGGCCTGGAACTTAGGATCCTACTGCCTCAGCCTCCCGGATAGATGGGCTCACAGGCGCAACCCTATGCCCCGCTAGCCCTTTGCATAATGCCTTCACGGCGACACGTTTTTCACAAGAGGTTTTCAGTAATTCAAGCTTGTTCTTTCCACTAACTCTGAGGTGAGTTCCTCAAGCTTCCCTCGGAGGTTGAATCACGGAGCACGAAGAAACACACTGCAAGGCCAGGTACCTTCTGACGGCAGAGTACGAGACGCGTCGTCCTTACGGAGGGGAGCGCAAGAAGACAGGGTGCAGGGTGTGGTGGCCAAACCCTGGGAAATGCGGGACGGGGTGTTTAAAACTAAAAAATTTTTAAAAATTTAAAATTTAAAAATTACTTATTTGCAGGTTTTTATTGCAAATAAATATGATACATACAATAGTTCATAAAAACATAACACTGCATAAAATTAGAGTAAAATCCTATCAGCAAAATGACATGGAAATATTAGTTCAAAGTCTAAACAGAATACTGTAAAATTCTAAGTGACACAGTAGAAGCTTACTGATACCTTTTTAAATCATGTGATGGCAGATAATCACGTCTACTGCTGATATTCCAAGGTGCATGTTGAAAACAGGAGGTCGCAGTTTTGCACTAAATTGTCAAGAGAGATACAGCACGGAACATTACAGTCTTTGTAAATAACACATATTTATGATAGAGAAGGTTCGATGCCAACAGAAATGTAAGAGGAACGTCATAGTTTTTTTTTAAATAAATGCAAACGTCTATGAACCACGATGTTTAAAAGCCACTGACCTAACCTAGACTGAAAGAATCGTTTCTTTGGCTGAAGAACTTGCAGAGCGGCACGAAGTCCCCAGGTCTGAACAGAGCCGTGGAACTGCCTACCTCGAGCTCAGCTCCGAGCTCCCCGTCAGCGCCCCGGGGGCTCACAGAAGATGAGTCTCTTCTCCTAACTGAGCAGAAGATCCCCCTATGTACATAAAGTTTAACCTGTGCTCCTAAATTAAAACTCAACATTAGCAATTAATATGCACCTGCTAAAGGTTTTTAACAGAGTCTGCAGCTATATTCTTCAGTTTAAAAGGTCTGCAGTGGACGCGAGATGACACTTTCTTGAAATGGACACCAGCAATTCGGTAGGAGCATCTCCGTCTACTGCTGAGGAACTTTCTGCTGTTTGTCGCGGTGGGACTCGCAGCGCCTTCCACAGGGACCTGCACTTCATCACACGCTCAGTACTTGGGCTTCAGCTCCACCTGCCCTTGCCAGTCACGGTCTGCTCTCCGTGGCTAGTCTAAACTCCCCGGACCTGGGTCACGTGCAGCTGACTCCTAGTGAGGGTCCTGGGGCGGAATGGAAAGTCTATAAGGGCAGAAGAGAGAAGGGAGGCCCAACTCCGTGACAGCATTCCCCACAGAAAGGCGCTGGTCCATGCACGGGGTTCTGTCCCCCACCCAACACTCACGCCAGGTGCCACCTCCCAGCCCTGGCACACTGCGAGGTTACCTTCAGCATAAGTGTCAGTGGGGACGGACCACAGTGTCACGAGGAAATGACAGATCCTGACCAGAACACCCGACACAACACAGATCACTTGCAGTAAATGAAAAGCACCAAAATAAACAGTTTTCCTAAGTACTAGTACATTAGAAGGACAAAACAAAATGTCCAAAGAAATGTATTTCTAATCATTGTGGAGTATCTTATATTTCACATACACCCACAAAACAACTTTAAAGTCTCTACCCAATATGAAAAAGTAAGCATCTAAAGGCACTCAAGAGTAATCGGAAACAGGCAGAAACCAGAAGGGAACCAACAGCACTAGGTTTCCTGATTTTCCTAGCCTCCGTCTGCGAAGAGGCACAGTCACCACAGTGTCTGACAGAAACTCCTTGTCTTATGAACCTAAAGAACAAGCACCCAGAGCAATGCTGGTGGCTATGAAGGCTGGCACACAGCCACGCCTAACAGTCCCACAGAGGAGTGTCTCCAACTCTAAGATAAACTCCGCCCAGATCTCTCTGGCTGATCTGTACCGCACACCGCACAGCAGAACTCCAGCTACGCGATAAGAACTGAAGACAGGTTTCAGCGGCCACTTCCCTGCAGGAAAGTCTGAGCTCAACCAAGTCAAGCAGCTACTAAAATAAAACACTGCCCCACAGAATGGAACCACAATCACAAGATGCTACAACATCAGTAACAGTGTCCACGATCCCAAAGCGTGGCAGATGTGCAGGGAAGGGCAAGGGGACCCAGAGTCAAAAGCAAGACAATCTATGTTAACCCGTGTGTCAGAATCAGGAGGCAGACTAACTAGCTATTAGAGGGTGCAAGGAAAACGTATTCGCAATGACGGAACAAACAGGACCTCTCAGCAAAAACAAAAGAAAAAAATTTTCCTTGAAAGTACTGAATGAAAATTCTAGAAGTAAAACTTGTTAACATCTAAAAAATACGCGGAAATGGCCTTAAGAGGATACAAAGGCGGAGGGCACGACTCAGGGCTGAAGCGGCTGCTCGGCAAGCGCCAGGCCTGGACTCCGGCCTCAGCACTCACAGGAAAGAACAATAAATGTGTTGGAAAAGCTTAATAAACTCAAAGCCCAATCACAAGAAATTCTCTAATCTGAAAGTAAAGAAGAATGAGCGGCCTCTCGGGAACAACACAGAACAACATCGATGTATTCTAACCCCGCAGCTCCAGAGGGGGAAGAGAGAGAATAAAGCACAAAAATATTCCAGGAACGCCCCGAACTTTCTCCTATTTTGTGGAAGGCGTAAATGTAAAGATCCAAGCAATCTAACAAACTCGAGGCAGTATAAATGCAAATTAAGCTGTGCCTAGAAGACAGGGACACAGTCAGTATGGGTGAGTAACCATCTATGTATCTGATGCTGAAAACAGAACAGCACGGTGTGAACTCAGGACGAGCGTGCGCCGGCGGCGGGGCAGGAGGGCCGCGTTCACCCCCAGCACCACAAAAACCAAACAAAAGCTGCGTTGGTCTAAGAAACCGCACACGACGAGAGGATCTCATGACGCTGTGAACTCCAGCCCGCGAGCTGACCCGGACAGACGCCACCTCAGGGACGGACGCGCGGAGAGCGCGGCAGCAGGACTCGCTGCTCACCGCACACCAGCGTGGCCTCCGCGCCAGGCTTCTCAGCACAGCCCGGCTGCTCAGAAGCACTAAGCGTCTCAAAGGCACAATGACGAGCAAAGGCTGAGACCCTCCGTTTTAGAACTTGTTATAGTCCTTATTCATCTGCTGACTCATTCCTACTACGTGGTTCAAAGTTGTTAAAACAAATAATCAACCTAGAAGAGAGAAAAATAAGCACCTATGAGATAGGAAACTGAACTCAGTCCAAACGAGTTTAACAAATAACAAGACAAAACGAGGCAGGGGACCTCCTGCATCTGTTATAAAAATGAGGGTCCCTCCGCGGAGCTTTTCATTTCTACTGAAATGGCCCAAAAGTAAAATATGCATTAATAAATCTATTAAGTAATGACAATAACCCCACGCAGATAAGAACTCAGGAAACTTGAAGGAAAAATATATGTACAGAAGGTTAAGCTTCACAAAGAGCAAGAAATCGTCCCGATTTGGGGAGAAAATGGATTTTAATTGACTTTTTACGGTAATGTCCATTTCACATGTGAAAAGCAGTGATTTCATACTTAAAACCCGTCATTTAATTCTCGATGCTCGCCAGGAGAGGCAGCTCTCGGCAGGGCACAGAGGGGCAGCCTGAGCTGCCACGGGGCTCCCCACCCGGCGCTGCGCTCTCGGGGGGCCTGGAGGCGGGCCCCCAGCGGCCTGGCCTGCGGCAACAGCATCTCGCACATAACGTTCAGCGTACACTTAACCACGGCTCCAAATGTGTTTCCAGCCTATTTAATTAAGCGATGCCAGGGTCATAAATTCCACTGATTAAACCCCAGCATCTCCACGCAGAGACACTCACTGCTGCTTGCTGCTCCTCGGCTTCGGACTGCAGTGGATACACGGGAGCTCCTGGGGAGAGGCTCGGCGCGCTCTGCTTCGGGGACGGCGCACGCCTGCTTCTCCGGGGCGCAGCGCACCACCACAGGGCTCTGCGCACACTGCCGGGATTTCACCCTCAGGAAACGCACAAGACACTTAAGGAAACGAAACCAAGCATGAACGTGGAGATGCGTGGAAAGTTGAGACCCCAGAAACGATGCCACTGCCACCTTTTTTTCATTTCAGCATTAGCTTTACTTCTTTTCCTCCATCAGATGTTTCTGATGCAGATTTTTAAACATTCTCTTCTGTGATTTCTTTCTACTTTTCCCAGAGACTCGCAGCTTGATTTTGGAACTGCTCCTCTTGTCTGGAGACAGGCCTTCCTGGGCTGCCTCATCAACTGCAGGCTCAAGAGATCCTCCCGCCTCAGCCTCCACAGGAGCTGGGACGACAGCACGAACCACAGCCCTGGATCTGCAGCTTGGTATTTTATACTTTACTAGGCGCATTACAGGTCCTCATAGTACATAGGGACGAGCCATTGCTGGATGTGCTCACTTCCCCTAAAAACATATTTACATAAAATAGAAAGAAAGGGAGATGTGTTGGGAGCAGGATCTTCATCCACAGACTCCTCAAGGGCGACTACCAGCTTCTTCCCCGCCTTCCAGGTCCTTTGAGTCCTTCGTTATTCGAGATGTACATAATAAAAGCATGGCGCTGGGGATTTAGCTCAGTGGTTCTGGCGCCTGCCTCTCAAGCGCAAGGTCCTGAGTTCGATCCCAGTAACCACATACAATGCTGGGCATGGAGACTCACGCCCACCAGCCATCAATACCACATACCACAGTGCCCGGCGTGGTGGCTCACGCCTGTCATCCCAGCACTCGGGAGGCAGAGGCAGGAGGATTGCTGAGTTCCAGGCTTGCCTGGGCTCCATAGTGAGCTCAGGGCCAGCCTGAACTACAAAACAAGACCCTGTCTCAAAAAAAAACAAAGCATGGCAAGCTCTGTCTCAGTCTTTGCTACCAAGAGCAGCTGGAAGCACAGCCTTCTCTGACCCGCGTCCAGAGTACTATACAGCCCAGAAATAAGTGGAGCAGAACTATACACAGAGGCATCCGTAAGTCTCGGGGACACAGTATTGATTCAAAAAGGAGGTTGCCAAGGGACAGATACTGCATGGCTTAACAAATTCATCAAACAAATACAAACATAGGTAATGAAACAATAAGGAAAAATACGAGAATAATAAACACAAAATTCATAATAATGCTACCACTGAAATCCTGGGAAGAGAATAGGCTGGGGGACGGGCACCCAATATAAAGGAACTCTTTCACTTTATATGAATTTTAGTAGAATCTTTTATTTACTCAAAATATAATTTTTAAAGTAAAACAGTTTATGTAGGTATGGACCAACAAATGAGCTAAAATGTCAACTTAAAAAATTAATCTAAATAAAATTCATATAAAATTTGTCTCTCTGCCAAGTTCTTAATACAGTGCTTTCCTGTTTCTGAATGATCAGCTCACCATGTAATAAAAGCAGAATCAAAAACGATCAAGTGAATAATCCAACTACGATGTGACATATCATTATTTATCTCTTGCACATATTAATTACATACCCTACGAGACAAATGTTTCCATACTGAGGTTTCTGTCATTTCCGGGAAGGTGTGTCTGCTGTTATTTCACAACAGGCCATCACCTGGTAAGGCGTTCAATTCGCCATCAATAGCAGCTCAAAGTCATCACCGACTGACCTCCAGGGTGAAAACAATGACATTGAAGACTTCTGATTGTTCAAACCATTACTCAGATTCAAAATTATCTTTCCCTCTGCCAGCAGCACTTCAAAGAAGTGAGCCTGAATCCAAAGGCAGACTGCCTGCTGGAGGGAGAATTTCATCCCAACCGCTCCTAAATTTTCAAGACCCACCCACGCCCAGGACTGCACAGCTCGGCTGGGTGGGGTCAGCAACACGGCATCCGGTTCCGGGCTGACGCTGCTCTCGGGAACAGGCCTCCGACCCGGAGGGCACCTTCCCACGTGTGGCTGGGGCCCGGGCCAGGGGGCACCGCCAGGACACACGGAGAGGAAGCGGCCTGTGCCCCTGGGGTGTGCCCTGCTCCGCAGCCTCATGTGCTGTCCTCACGACCAGCTATTAACACGGAGACCCCTCCCAGGCACCGGGGACAGCCAGACACAGTATCTACTCTGCTTCCAACAGGGACTGCACGCCATTCCCCGACCTTAATGCCACCCAGAGACGCGCTCCCACCTCTTCCATCTGCGCCCGCAAGTCCGACAGGAGGCAGGGCGCGTGCCAGGGCAAGCGTGCGCACAGAGGCCGCCTGTGCCCTGTGGGAGGGCATCTGCGCCACACTGCCGCCAGCGGCTCTCGGAGCCCTCCCCGTCTGCTCCGCTCTCTCCGTGGCTTCGGGACGGTGTCTGAGGCGCCTGTGCGCCCAGCCTCCAGCCAGCACCGCAGTCCGTCCGCGCCCCTGCGCCGCCATGAGAACCAGGCGCACAGAGCCGGGGCAGGAGGGGTCCAGGGCGCGCGCGGGAGGACTCAGGAGGACAGCGACGCAGGAGCTCCGGGGCGGAATATGCCGCTTCAAGACACAAAATACCCCGAAGAGGCAGGCTGCGCGGGCGCAGGTGCCCAAAGCGCACACGCAGGACTGTCCTCCCTGAACACCGCGCCCGTGAGACCCACCACGGCGGCTCGCAGGCGGCTGGAGTAAGGAGTGACGTGGGCAAAGCGACCAGGCAGCAAGCAGCCCCACTCCCACCCTCCAGGAGGCCACGCTGCACACAGCAGGGAGACTGAGGCCCCTTCCGGATTAGGCCCAGGACACCCTCACAGGCAATTAAATCACCCCCAGTGTTGAAACGCGGCAAAGAAATCCTAACACCGATGGCCCCGCTCTGCATCCGGAAGGACCCAGTGTGTGACCGACGGAGGGGCTGTGCCACGGCACCGCGGGATCAAAGCAAAAGATGAAGAAGGAAGGCAGGCAGGCTCGGGCCCTGCACGGACTGTTCCAAACGCAGAGCCTGAGATTTTGCATATCGCAAAGCCTAAGAGTGAAGCAGGAGCCCAGATCACAGGGGGAAAGTCCAGGAGCCCGAGGCCCAGACCCAGAGCCAGCTCTACGCGGGGTGCTAGGGCGTCTCCCTCTCCAAGCGGCACAGCCTGCGGCGCGCGGCCTCAGCGGGGCCACGGGGGCTCTGGAAGAAGGAGGCGCTCCAGGGTCTCGGCGACGCTGCCACTGGGACTGGGGGGTGAGGTGCAGGATGGAGGCCGGAATGTGGGCCCGGTGTCACCCAACTTTAGGTCCAGGCCGCTCCTTGGCTACGAGGGCGATGAGGATGCAGGAGGCGCAGGGAGCAGAGCCTTGGCCGAGGACCCTGCCCACCAGTGCCACCATCTCTCTGCGCCCCCCTCCTGGGCTCCTTCGTGCCGGATCCTTCTCTGACGCTGTGTCAGGAGCGAGCTCGGGCACTGCTCCCTCCCAGATGCACCGCAGCGTCAGGAGCAGCGCCGTCAGGTCTTCTCTGCGTTCCTTGAGCAATTCAGCAGGGACTGTCAGGGCCTGGACTTTCCTTTGTTGGTATGTTTTTAATGACATCTTCAA
The DNA here is from genome assembly GCA_004025085.1 of Thryonomys swinderianus. Lineage (NCBI taxonomy): Eukaryota > Metazoa > Chordata > Mammalia > Rodentia > Thryonomyidae > Thryonomys > Thryonomys swinderianus. The sequence goes on along the minus strand of PVIC010020955.1, from coordinate 21,277 downwards.
TTTCACTGACTGATGTTGGGCTATTTAGAATTTTTTATGTCTTCTTGATTCAGCTTTCTTAATTCACATGGATTGAGGAACCTGTCCATTTTTGTGTTTTCCATCTTAGTAGAGTATAGGATTTTTAAAAATAAAGATGGAGCCAGGAGTGTTGGTGCATACGTGTGATCCCAGTACTCTGGAGGCGGAGGCAGAAGAAGCCCAGAGCTGGAGGTCAGCCTGGGCATTATAGCAAGCCCGCAGCCAGCCCGGACCACACAGTGAGAACCTGTCTCCAAAATAATAAATAGAATGACACACCCAAAAAGGAGTTCTGTGGCTCTTCCATTAGATCAAGACACTGCATACAGCATAAGTCCCTCCAGCCGTCAAAAATATCCCCACACAAATGCCCTTGCTAGTGCTTTTCTTTAAAAAGTGTATTTTGTGGAAACCAAGCACGTCTCTTAGGAGACAGATGGATTAAGCTGAATGTATTATTAGTAATATGTGTCACTTGAAATTCTGAGCTCGAGGCTTTGCGAAATCATCTTGCCACATCTGCCTGAAAGCTTCACTGAAGTAGTAACCCCAAAAATGCTATGGATTATCTTCTTCCACTTTTCCTTCTCAAAAAGTGAGCTTTACTGCACATAAGCACAGAGCCTCCATCTAGAGCTGTCTTCAGAAGGGATCATCAGGACCAGTGTCGCCCTGCGCAGCGGGCATGGTGCCACTTGCAGTGCGATGGCTTCATTGTGTCCTGATGCCAACACAGAGTGCCCAGCCAGGATGAAAGCTGGCACCTCAGGAATAACGGTTTTCATTTTCACAAGCACTGTTTATTGTCTGTGAAACGGTATCACAGACTCTGAATTTTTATTAAGTTATTTTCTCTTCTTATTTAATTGGTAGCAGTCAGACAACAAATAATACCAATGTCAAAACAAGCTGATGCATTAGATCCTCTTAAAAATTAGGAAAAGGAAATGATATGCTACTGTATGACGACACCAACATCCACAGACTGCTCTAGTCACGGTACTTAGCATTTGTGCTGCACATCAAGAGATTCCTGGCACATCACTGATCCAATTATTCTAAACCAGAACACCAATTCCCATGTGCTTTCAGATATTCTTTCCAGTAGGATATACTTTTTCTTCTGATCATTCCTTTTTCTCAATTGCAACATTTAATAACTTTATTCCGACTCTGATTATTTCTTTTGATTAGAGTATCTTTTTCTTCAAGTTAGTTAAATGAAGAATATATGTAAAATATAAAGTACCTCTTAAGATGCAGCACTGAACATCGTTGGGGTTTTTTAAAAAGATACCATAGAGACTTCGAAATCACCCTGAAAAGGCCACGTAGAAGACGGCAAGTCACGGCAGCATCTCAACGCCAGGGAGCTGAGGGTGAGGGAAGCCAGCCTCGCGGGGAGCGCAGGGTGGAACCCCGAAGCGGCGGCCTCGGCGGGACAGACGTGGAGACAGTGCAGCCACAGCGCCGAGGACAAGAAAGCAAGCCGAGGCCGGCAGAGACACAGGTGCGCGTCCCAGCAGCAGAGACCCTGACGGCGGGAAGGACGGAGGGGCCCGGGCCACGAGAACTCCGCGCGGGTCTGTCGCGAGGCCAGACGGCCCTGTCTGAACCTGGTCCCGGCCCTTCCGCCCGAGCCTAGGCGCTCACAGTCACAAATGTGGACAGTTCTTAGTGACTGTACAACGAGATCTGTTAAACAGCACCTATCACAGTGCTTGCACACGTGAGCAGTGATGTTTTTACGACGAGCCACAGTGAGAGGCCTCGTCTCCTGTGTCACTAGTAAAGGACACAACCAGTAGCTCACCTGGAAAACAGCATCCATCACTTTCCAGAGAGAGAGCTACTCCTTCCCACTCGGCCCTCCTGAGGCCTTCGCGGCCCAGCCACACGGGGCGGAACCGGCGTCTCTTCCGGCCGCACTGCGCCAGGCACACAAGGGCCTGCAGCACCGGCCGTGAGACCCCGGCAACACTCAGGACCTTCGCTTCTCTGCGCTAAGCCTCGCAGCAGCACAGGTACATGGATATAGGTCGGCAGGGACCTGGATTCAAAGACAGATTCCATCCATAACTCACGATAACTTGGTTTCTGTGAGTTTAATTTTTTTTTTTTTTTTTTGAGACAGGGTCTCGCTTTGTAGTCCAGGCTGGCCCTGAGCTCACTATGGAGCCCAGGCAAGCCTGGAACTCAGCAATCCTCCCGTCCCTGCCTCCTGAGTGCTGGGATGACAGGCGTGAGCCACCATGCCCGGCACTGTGGTATGCGGTGTTGATTGCTGGTGGGCGTGTCTCCATGCCCAGCATTCTATGTGGTTACCGGGGATCAAACTCAGGACCTTGCGCTTGCGCGGCAGGCGCCGGAACCACTGAGCTAACCCTCCGGTCCGAGTTTAATATTTTTACAAGGAAAGAGCAAAAATAGCCTGGATATGTTATAATGACGCTTAACTGAGAGACAGGAAAGACAAGTAGTAAATCATCTACCCGAGGGTACCAGGCACTGCGTGCTGTCCAAGCCCGCACACTCCTGAGCTAGATGCTGTTAGGGTTCCCATGCTGCACACAAGGAAAGAAGGCGTGAAAAGGCTGAGGCTGCGGAGGCGAGAGGGACAGCTGCACCCCGGCGCTGTGACTCTGAGACCCTGCGTCTCTGCCATCCGCAGCACAGCTGTGCCCACCCCAGCCGGGGCACCCGGACCTCACACCTCACCTTGAGGATGACCACAGTCCGGGGAAATCTCTCCTCCGCCTACAAAGCTGCTTACTTACTATTGCACTTTTCATTCCTAGTGTATAGGAGCTGACAGGCGTTTTAGTGGCTCTGGGAGCCCATGAAGTCCAGCCAAGATGCCAGCTGCTTGCCCTCTGAGGTCTCCTTTCTGTCTAGAATTCAACACCTTTTAATGAAATCTTCCAGCTCCTCAACACATCCTCTCCTCCCTCTCCTACTTGCAACTTGACAGAATTTGCAATCAGATTGGCTTTCTGCCTCGCTGTGAGCCTGAATTTCTTACGAGCAGCTTTTTATTCACTCTCCGTCAGTCTCCTGTTTCTAGGCCATCCATAATTTTTCTGTAACTCAACGCACTATGCTGTTTTCTCCACCTGTTTCAATACTGCTCAGCCCACTCCATTATTTTACTTGGGAAGCTTCCCATCTCTTTGTTTTGACAAACCACAGCTACTTTTTTTCCACTGCAGCTTCCAAAGCACATTCATGTGCCTGAAGCTGTCTGCTTATTTTTCTCTGAAGACCTAATGCCAACACGTTCCTAGGGAGCACGCTCGCCTACCCTGTGACTGAGTCTTGGAGCCTCCGCACCATCAGGGTCTGCTGTTCTCTGTGAGCCTGTGCGTGTGCAGAACGTGCCCTAAAAGGCGGAGCTGCTGCATGTGCTTTCTCACTGAGTGCACAGAGGAAACCACGGTCCCTAAGGACATGCTGCTGCCTTTTGTCTTCCTACATCCCCACACGACTCTGGACTTCAGGGACACACAGCTGTGCTGTCTGCAGGGACGAGTTACGTCCTCTGAGTGCCCTGCCGGGTCAGCCCGGGGGACTCTGAGACAGCCTCGTGCCTTTACAAACGCTTACTGGCATGCTTCTTGTCAAGCGGGGCCTCAGAGAGGCAAGAATCTGCCCCAGGACGAGCCTCCGCACCCCTGCCTGGGTACCAGTCCCTCCAGCCTCCCCACTCCCTGGCGTGCGCCTGCCCTTCTGCGGCCCGTGCGGTGGGCACA